>CAKOBK010000829.1:0-94818 GCA_932526605.1 Nephrotoma flavescens
AAACCCTGCGAATTTCATTTTCATATCAGGTGGAGAATGATGTAAATGTTGATGTGAATCTGTATGGATAAAGACTTGTCGAGTGAGAATTTCTAGCAAATTTTAAAATTCTGTGGAACAAATACCAAAATTAAATTGCACTAGATATATAAACGGCAGTTAAGGTCTTGGCTGTGCTAACAAACCCTGCGAATTTCATTTTCATATCAGGTGGAAAAATGATCTAAATGTTGATGTAAATCTGTATGGATAAAGACTTCTCGAGTGACAATTTCTAGCAAATTTTAAAATTCTGTGGAGCAAATACCAGAAATAACTTGTAGTAAAGGTATATACGGCTAGTTAGGTCTTGGCTGTGTTAATAAACCCTGCAATTTT
This sequence comes from Nephrotoma flavescens, assembly GCA_932526605.1. Taxonomy (NCBI): domain Eukaryota; kingdom Metazoa; phylum Arthropoda; class Insecta; order Diptera; family Tipulidae; genus Nephrotoma; species Nephrotoma flavescens. The sequence continues at coordinate 379 of CAKOBK010000829.1, forward strand.
CATTTTGTTATCAGGTGGAAAAGTTATGTATATGATGTGTATTTGTGTACATAAAGATATCTCGAGTGAGAATTTCTACCAAATTTTAAAATTCTATAGAGCAAATACCAGAAATAAATTGCACTAGCGGTGTATACGGCTATTTAGGTCTTGGCTGTGCTAATAAACCCTGCGAATTTCAATTTTAAATCAGGTGGAAAAATGATGTAAAAGATGTGTATTTGTGTAAATAAAGACTTCTCGAGTGAGATTTTCTAGCAAAGTTTTAAATTCTGTGGAGCAAATACCAGAGATAAATTGCACTGGCGATATATACGGCTATATAGGTCTTGGCTGTGCTAATAAACTATGGGAATTTTTATTTCATATCAGGTGGAAAAATGATGTATATGACGTGTACTTGTGTGGATAAAGACTTCTCGAGGGAGAATTTCTAGTAAACTTTAAAATTCTGTGGAGCAAATACCAGAGATAAATTGCACTAGCGGTATATGCGGCTATTTAGGTCTTGGCTGTGCTAATAAACTATGCGAATTTCTATTTCATATCAGGTGAAAAAATGATGTATATGACGTGTATTTGTGTGGATAAAGACTTTTCGAGTGAGAATTTCTAGCAAAGTTTAAAATTCTGTGGAACAAATACCAGAGATAACTTGCAATAGCGGCATATGAGGCTATTTAGGTCTTGGCTGTGCTAATAAACCCTGCCATTTCAATTTTCATATCAGGTGGAAAAATGATGTATATGATAAGTATTTGTGTGCATAAAGACTTCTCGAGTGAGAGTTTGTAGTAAACTTTAAAATTCTGTGAGGCAAATACCAGAGATAAATTGCACTAGCGGTATATGCAGCTATTTAGTTCTTGGCTGTGCTAATAAACCCTGCGAATTTCATTTTCATATCAGGTGGAAAAATGATGTATATGATGTGTATTTGTGTGCATAAAGACTTCTCGAGTGAGAATTTCTAGTAAACTTTAAAATACTGTGTAAATGATGTGTATTTGTGTGCATAAAGACTTCTCGAGTGATTATTTCTAGTAAAATTTAAAATTATATGGAGCAAATACTAGAAATAAATTGCACTAAAGGTATATTTGGCTATTAAGGTCTTGGCTGTGCTAATAAACCCAGCGAATTTCATTTTCATATCAGGTGGAAAAATGATGTAAATGTTGATGTGAAACTGTATAGATAAAGACTCCTCGCGTGACAATTTCTAGCAAACTTTAAAATTCTGTGAAACTGCTTGATGTACTTACACTATAAAATTTTCAAATTCAAGGAGATTTTGGACGAAATGGACTTACAACAAAAATTTTCGTTAAATGAGTTTTTACATTGATTTTATTGCTTTTTGTTGTGTATCAACCCATATTAGACAAAAATAAAAAAATTTAAAATTTGGACCCCAAGTACTTACAACCCAAAATTTTCGAGTCCAAGGAGATTTTGGACGAAATGGGCTTACAACAAAACTATTTCGTTAAATGAGTATCTACATTTATTTTATTGCTTTTTGTTGTGTAAATTATACTAGACAAAAATAAAAAAAAATTTAAAATTTGAACACCAAGTACTTACACCCCAAAATTTTCGAGTCCAAGGAGATTTTGGACGAAATGGGCTTACAACAAAACTATTTCGTTAAATGAGATTTTACATTGATTTTATTGTTTTTGGTTGTGTTTCAAACCATATTAGACAAAAATAAAAAATTAAAAATTTGGACCCCAAGTACTTACACCCCAAAATTTTCGAGTTCAAGGAGATTTTGGACGAAATGGGCTTACAACAAAACTATTTCGTTAAATGAGTTTTTTCATTGATTTTATTGCTTTTTGTTGTGTATCAAACCATATTAAACAAAAATAAAAAAATTAAAAATTTGGACCCCAAGTACTTACACCCCAAAATTTTCGAGTCCAAGGAGATTTTGGACGAAATGGGCTTACAACAAAACTATTCCGTTAAATTAGTTTTCACATTGATTTTATTGTTGGTTTGTGTATCAAACCATATTAGACAAAAATAAAAAAATTTAAAATTTGGACCCCAAGTAGATACACCCCAAAATTTTCGAGTCCAAAGAGATTTTGGACGAAATGGGCTTACAACAAAACTATTTCGTTAAATGAGTTTTTACATTGATTTTATTGTTTTTGGTTGTGTATCAAACCATAATAGGCAAAAATAAAAAAATTAAAAATTTGGACCCCAAGTACTTACACCCCAAAATTTTCGAGTCCAAGGAGATTTTGGACGAAATGGGCTTAGAACAAAACTATTTCGCTAAATGAGTTTTTACATTGATTTTATTGCTTTTTGTTGTGTACAAACCATATTAGGTAGAAATAAAAAAAATTAAAAATTTGGACCCCAAGTACTTACACTCCAAAATTTTCGAGTCCAAGTAGATTTTGAACAAAATGGGCTTAAAACAAAACTATTTCGTTAAATGAGTTTTTCATTGATTTTATTGTTTTTGGTTGTGTATCAAACCATATAAGACAAAAATAAAAAAATTTAAAATTTGGACCCCAAGTACTTACACCCCAAAATTTTCGAGTCCAAGGAGATTTTGGACGAAATGGGCTTACAACAAAACTATTTCGTTAAATGAGTTTTTACATTAATTTTATTGCTTTTTGTTGTGTATCAAACCATATTAGACAAAAATAAAAAAATTAATAATTTGGACCCCAAGTACTTACACCCCAAAATTTTCGAGTCCAAGGAGATTTTGGACGAAATAGGCTTACAACAAAACTATTTCGTTAAATGAGTTTTTACATTGATTTTATTGCTTTTGGTTGTGTATCAAACCATATTAGACAAAAATAAAAAAATTAATAATTTGGACCCCAAGTACTTACACCCCCAAAATTTTCGAGTCCAAGGAGATTTTGGACGAAATAGGCTTACAACAAAACTATTTCGTTAAATGAGTTTTTACATTGATTTTATTGCTTTTTGTTGTGTATTAAACCATATTAGACAAAAATAAAAAAATTAAAAATTTGGACCCCAAGTACTTACACCCCAAAATTTTCGAGTCCAAGGAGATTTTGGACGAAATGGGCTTACAACAAAACTATTTCGTTAAATGAGTTTTTACATTAATTTTATTGCTTTTTGTTGTGTATCAAACCATATTAGACAAAAATAAATAATTAAAAATTTGGACCCCAAGTACTTACACAACAAAACTATTTCGTTAAATGAGTTTTTACATTGATTTTATTGCTTTTGGTTGTGTATCAAACCGTATTAGACAAAAATAAAAAAATTAAAAATTTGGACCCCAAGTTCTTACACCCGAAAATTTTCGAGTCCAAGGAGATTTTGGACGAAATAGGCTTACAACAAAACTATTTCGTTAAATGAGTTTTTACATTGATTTTATTGCTTAAGGTTGTGTATCAAACCATATTAGACAAAAATAAAAAATTTAAAAGTTTGGACCCCAAGTACTTACACCCCAAAATTTTCGAGTCCAAGGAGATTTTAGACGAAATGGGCTTACAACAAAACTATTTCGTTAAATGAGTTTTTACATTGATTTTATTGCTTTTGGTTGTGTATCAAACCATATTAGACAAAAATAAAAAAATTAAAAATTTGGACCCCAAGTTCTTACACCCCAAAATTTTCGAGTCCAAGGAGATTTTGGACGAAATGGGCTTACAACAAAACTATTTCGTTAAATGAGTTTTTACATTGATTTTATTGCTCTTGGTTGTGTATCAAACCATATTAGACAAAAATAAAAAAATTAAAAATTTGGACCCCAAGTACTTACACCCCAAAATTTTCGAGTCCAAGGAGATTTTGGACGAAATGGGCTAACAACAAAACTATTTCGTTAAATGAGTTTTTACATTGATTTTATTGCTTTAGGTTGTGTATCAAACCATATTAGACAAAAATAAAAAAAATAAAAATTTGGACCCCAAGTACTTACACCCCAAAATTTTCGAGTCCAAGGAGATTTTGGACGAAATGGGCTTACAACAAAACTATTTCGTTAAATGAGTTTTTACATTGATTTTATTGCTTTTGGTTGTGTATCAAACCATATTAGACAAAAATAAAAAAATTAAAAATTTGGACCCCAAGTTCTTACACCCCAAAATTTTCGAGTCCAAGGAGATTTTGGACGAAATAGGCTTACAACAAAACTATTTCGTTAAATGAGTTTTTACATTGATTTTATTGCTTTTGGTTGTGTATCAAACCATATTAGACAAAAATAAAAAAAAATTTAAAATTTGAACCCCAAGTACTTACACCCCAAAATGTTCGAGTCCAAGGAGATTTTGGACTAAATGGGCTTACAACAAAACTATTTCGTTAAATAAGTTTTACATTGATTTTATTGCTTTTTGTTGTGTATCAAACCATATTAGACAAAAATAAAAAAATTAAAAATTTGGACCCCAAGTACTTACACCCCAAAATTTTCGAGTCCAAGGAGATTTTGGACGAAATGGGCTTACAACAAAACTATTTCGTTAAATGAGTTTTAACATTGATTTTATTGCTTTTGGTTGTGTATCAAACCATATTAGACAAAAATAAAAAAATTAAAAATTTGGACCCCAAGTACCTACACCCCAAAATTTTCGAGTCAAAGGAGATTTTGGACGAAATAGGCTTACAACAAAACTATTTCGTTAAATGAGTTTTTACATTGATTTTATTGTTTTTGGTTGTGTATCAAACCATATTAGACAAAAATAAAAAAATTACAAATTTGGATCCCAAGTACTTACACCCCAAAATGTTCGAGTCCAAGGAGATGGTGGACGAAATGAGCTTGCAACAAAACTATTTCGTTAAATGAGTTTTACATTGATTTTGGTTGTGTTTCAAACCATATTAGACAAAAATAAAAAAATTAAAAATTTGGATCCCAAGTACTTACACCCCAAAATGTTTGAGTCCAAGGAGATTTTGGACGAAATGGGTTTACAACAAAACTATTTCGTTAAATGAGTTTTTACATTGATTTTATTGCTTTTGGTTGTGTATCAAACCATATTAGACAAAAATAAAAAAATTAATAATTTGGACCCCACATACTTACACTCCAAAATTTTCGAGTCCAAGGAGATTTTGGACGAAATGGGCTTACAACAAAACTATTTCGTTAAATGAGTTTTTACATTGATTTTATTGCTTTTTGTTGTGTACAAACCATATTAGGTAGAAATAAAAAAATTAAAAATTTGGACCCCAAGTACTTACACTCCAAAATTTTCGAGTCCAAGTAGATTTTGAACAAAATGGGCTTAAAACAAAACTATTTCGTTAAATGAGTTTTTCATTGATTTTATTGTTTTTGGTTGTGTATCAAACCATATAAGACAAAAATAAAAAAATTTAAAATTTGGACCCCAAGTACTTACACCCCAAAATTTTCGAGTCCAAGGAGATTTTGGACGAAATGGGCTTACAACAAAACTATTTCGTTAAATGAGTTTTTACATTAATTTTATTGCTTTTTGTTGTGTATCAAACCATATTAGACAAAAATAAAAAAATTAATAATTTGGACCCCAAGTACTTACACCCCAAAATTTTCGAGTCCAAGGAGATTTTGGACGAAATAGGCTTACAACAAAACTATTTCGTTAAATGAGTTTTTACATTGATTTTATTGCTTTTGGTTGTGTATCAAACCATATTAGACAAAAATAAAAAAATTAATAATTTGGACCCCAAGTACTTACACCCCAAAATTTTCGAGTCCAAGGAGATTTTGGACGAAATAGGCTTACAACAAAACTATTTCGTTAAATGAGTTTTTACATTGATTTTATTGCTTTTTGTTGTGTATTAAACCATATTAGACAAAAATAAAAAAATTAAAAATTTGGACCCCAAGTACTTACACCCCAAAATTTTCGAGTCCAAGGAGATTTTGGACGAAATGGGCTTACAACAAAACTATTTCGTTAAATGAGTTTTTACATTAATTTTATTGCTTTTTGTTGTGTATCAAACCATATTAGACAAAAATAAATAATTAAAAATTTGGACCCCAAGTACTTACACAACAAAACTATTTCGTTAAATGAGTTTTTACATTGATTTTATTGCTTTTGGTTGTGTATCAAACCGTATTAGACAAAAATAAAAAAATTAAAAATTTGGACCCCAAGTTCTTACACCCGAAAATTTTCGAGTCCAAGGAGATTTTGGACGAAATAGGCTTACAACAAAACTATTTCGTTAAATGAGTTTTTACATTGATTTTATTGCTTAAGGTTGTGTATCAAACCATATTAGACAAAAATAAAAAATTTAAAAGTTTGGACCCCAAGTACTTACACCCCAAAATTTTCGAGTCCAAGGAGATTTTAGACGAAATGGGCTTACAACAAAACTATTTCGTTAAATGAGTTTTTACATTGATTTTATTGCTTTTGGTTGTGTATCAAACCATATTAGACAAAAATAAAAAAATTAAAAATTTGGACCCCAAGTTCTTACACCCCAAAATTTTCGAGTCCAAGGAGATTTTGGACGAAATGGGCTTACAACAAAACTATTTCGTTAAATGAGTTTTTACATTGATTTTATTGCTTTTGGTTGTGTATCAAACCATATTAGACAAAAATAAAAAAATTAAAAATTTGGACCCCAAGTACTTACACCCCAAAATTTTCGAGTCCAAGGAGATTTTGGACGAAATGGGCTAACAACAAAACTATTTCGTTAAATGAGTTTTTACATTGATTTTATTGCTTTAGGTTGTGTATCAAACCATATTAGACAAAAATAAAAAAAATAAAAATTTGGACCCCAAGTACTTACACCCCAAAATTTTCGAGTCCAAGGAGATTTTGGACGAAATGGGCTTACAACAAAACTATTTCGTTAAATGAGTTTTTACATTGATTTTATTGCTTTTGGTTGTGTATCAAACCATATTAGACAAAAATAAAAAAATTAAAAATTTGGACCCCAAGTTCTTACACCCCAAAATTTTCGAGTCCAAGGAGATTTTGGACGAAATAGGCTTACAACAAAACTATTTCGTTAAATGAGTTTTTACATTGATTTTATTGCTTTTGGTTGTGTATCAAACCATATTAGACAAAAATAAAAAAAAATTTAAAATTTGAACCCCAAGTACTTACACCCCAAAATTTTCGAGTCCAAGGAGATTTTGGACGAAATGGGCTTACAACAAAACTATTTCGTTAAATGAGATTTTACATTGATTTTATTGTTTTTGGTTGTGTTTCAAACCATATTAGACAAAAATAAAAAATTAAAAATTTGGACCCCAAGTACTTACACCCCAAAATTTTCGAGTTCAAGGAGATTTTGGACGAAATGGGCTTACAACAAAACTATTTTGTTAAATGAGTTTTTTCATTGATTTTATTGCTTTTTGTTGTGTATCAAACCATATTAAACAAAAATAAAAAAATTAAAAATTTGGACCCCAAGTACTTACACCCCAAAATTTTCGAGTCCAAGGAGATTTTGGACGAAATGGGCTTACAACAAAACTATTCCGTTAAATTAGTTTTCACATTGATTTTATTGTTTTTGGTTGTGTATCAAACCATATTAGACAAAAATAAAAAAATTTAAAATTTGGACCCCAAGTAGATACACCCCAAAATTTTCGAGTCCAAAGAGATTTTGGACGAAATGGGCTTACAACAAAACTATTTCGTTAAATGAGTTTTTACATTGATTTTATTGTTTTTGGTTGTGTATCAAACCATAATAGGCAAAAATAAAAAAATTAAAAATTTGGACCCCAAGTACTTACACCCCAAAATTTTCGAGTCCAAGGAGATTTTGGACGAAATGGGCTTAGAACAAAACTATTTCGCTAAATGAGTTTTTACATTGATTTTATTGCTTTTTGTTGTGTACAAACCATATTAGGTAGAAATAAAAAAATTAAAAATTTGGACCCCAAGTACTTACACTCCAAAATTTTCGAGTCCAAGTAGATTTTGAACAAAATGGGCTTAAAACAAAACTATTTCGTTAAATGAGTTTTTCATTGATTTTATTGTTTTTGGTTGTGTATCAAACCATATAAGACAAAAATAAAAAAATTTAAAATTTGGACCCCAAGTACTTACACCCCAAAATTTTCGAGTCCAAGGAGATTTTGGACGAAATGGGCTTACAACAAAACTATTTCGTTAAATGAGTTTTTACATTAATTTTATTGCTTTTTGTTGTGTATCAAACCATATTAGACAAAAATAAAAAAATTAATAATTTGGACCCCAAGTACTTACACCCCAAAATTTTCGAGTCCAAGGAGATTTTGGACGAAATAGGCTTACAACAAAACTATTTCGTTAAATGAGTTTTTACATTGATTTTATTGCTTTTGGTTGTGTATCAAACCATATTAGACAAAAATAAAAAAATTAATAATTTGGACCCCAAGTACTTACACCCCAAAATTTTCGAGTCCAAGGAGATTTTGGACGAAATAGGCTTACAACAAAACTATTTCGTTAAATGAGTTTTTACATTGATTTTATTGCTTTTTGTTGTGTATTAAACCATATTAGACAAAAATAAAAAAATTAAAAATTTGGACCCCAAGTACTTACACCCCAAAATTTTCGAGTCCAAGGAGATTTTGGACGAAATGGGCTTACAACAAAACTATTTCGTTAAATGAGTTTTTACATTAATTTTATTGCTTTTTGTTGTGTATCAAACCATATTAGACAAAAATAAATAATTAAAAATTTGGACCCCAAGTACTTACACAACAAAACTATTTCGTTAAATGAGTTTTTACATTGATTTTATTGCTTTTGGTTGTGTATCAAACCGTATTAGACAAAAATAAAAAAATTAAAAATTTGGACCCCAAGTTCTTACACCCGAAAATTTTCGAGTCCAAGGAGATTTTGGACGAAATAGGCTTACAACAAAACTATTTCGTTAAATGAGTTTTTACATTGATTTTATTGCTTAAGGTTGTGTATCAAACCATATTAGACAAAAATAAAAAATTTAAAAGTTTGGACCCCAAGTACTTACACCCCAAAATTTTCGAGTCCAAGGAGATTTTAGACGAAATGGGCTTACAACAAAACTATTTCGTTAAATGAGTTTTTACATTGATTTTATTGCTTTTGGTTGTGTATCAAACCATATTAGACAAAAATAAAAAAATTAAAAATTTGGACCCCAAGTTCTTACACCCCAAAATTTTCGAGTCCAAGGAGATTTTGGACGAAATGGGCTTACAACAAAACTATTTCGTTAAATGAGTTTTTACATTGATTTTATTGCTTTTGGTTGTGTATCAAACCATATTAGACAAAAATAAAAAAATTAAAAATTTGGACCCCAAGTACTTACACCCCAAAATTTTCGAGTCCAAGGAGATTTTGGACGAAATGGGCTAACAACAAAACTATTTCGTTAAATGAGTTTTTACATTGATTTTATTGCTTTAGGTTGTGTATCAAACCATATTAGACAAAAATAAAAAAAATAAAAATTTGGACCCCAAGTACTTACACCCCAAAATTTTCGAGTCCAAGGAGATTTTGGACGAAATGGGCTTACAACAAAACTATTTCGTTAAATGAGTTTTTACATTGATTTTATTGCTTTTGGTTGTGTATCAAACCATATTAGACAAAAATAAAAAAATTAAAAATTTGGACCCCAAGTTCTTACACCCCAAAATTTTCGAGTCCAAGGAGATTTTGGACGAAATAGGCTTACAACAAAACTATTTCGTTAAATGAGTTTTTACATTGATTTTATTGCTTTTGGTTGTGTATCAAACCATATTAGACAAAAATAAAAAAAAATTTAAAATTTGAACCCCAAGTACTTACACCCCAAAATGTTCGAGTCCAAGGAGATTTTGGACTAAATGGGCTTACAACAAAACTATTTCGTTAAATAAGTTTTACATTGATTTTATTGCTTTTTGTTGTGTATCAAACCATATTAGACAAAAATAAAAAAATTAAAAATTTGGACCCCAAGTACTTACACCCCAAAATTTTCGAGTCCAAGGAGATTTTGGACGAAATGGGCTTACAACAAAACTATTTCGTTAAATGAGTTTTAACATTGATTTTATTGCTTTTGGTTGTGTATCAAACCATATTAGACAAAAATAAAAAAATTAAAAATTTGGACCCCAAGTACCTACACCCCAAAATTTTCGAGTCAAAGGAGATTTTGGACGAAATAGGCTTACAACAAAACTATTTCGTTAAATGAGTTTTTACATTGATTTTATTGTTTTTGGTTGTGTATCAAACCATATTAGACAAAAATAAAAAAATTACAAATTTGGATCCCAAGTACTTACACCCCAAAATGTTCGAGTCCAAGGAGATGGTGGACGAAATGAGCTTGCAACAAAACTATTTCGTTAAATGAGTTTTACATTGATTTTGGTTGTGTTTCAAACCATATTAGACAAAAATAAAAAAATTAAAAATTTGGATCCCAAGTACTTACACCCCAAAATGTTTGAGTCCAAGGAGATTTTGGACGAAATGGGTTTACAACAAAACTATTTCGTTAAATGAGTTTTTACATTGATTTTATTGCTTTTGGTTGTGTATCAAACCATATTAGACAAAAATAAAAAAATTAATAATTTGGACCCCACATACTTACACTCCAAAATTTTCGAGTCCAAGGAGATTTTGGACGAAATGGGCTTACAACAAAACTATTTCGTTAAATGAGTTTTGACATTGATTTTATTGCTTTTGGTTGTGTATCAAACCACATTAGACTAAAATAAAAAAATTAAAAATTTGGACCCCAAGTACTTACACCCCAAAATTTTCGAGTCAAAAGGAGATTTTGGACGAAATGGGCTTACAACAAAACTATTTCGTTAAATTAGTTTTTACATTGATTTTTTTGCTTTTTGTTGTGTATCAAACCATATTAGACAAAAATAAAAAAAATTAAAAATTTGAACCCCAAGTACTTACACCCCAAAATTTTCGAGTCCAAGGAGATTTTGGACGAAATGGGCTTACAACAAAACTATTTCGTTAAATGAGTTTTTACATTGATTTTATTGCTTTTGGTTGTGTATCAAACCACATTAGACTAAAATAAAAAAATTAAAAATTCGGACCCCAAGTACTTACACCCCAAAATTTTCGAGTCCAAGGAGATTTTGGACGAAATGGGCTTACAACAAAACTATTTCGTTAAATGAGTTTTTACATTGATTTTATTGCTTTTGGTTGTGTATCAAACCATATTAGAGAAAAATAAAAAAAAATTTAAAATTTGAACCCCAAGTACTTACACCCCAAAATTTTCGAGTTCAACGAGATTTTGGACGAAATAGGCTTACAACAAAACTATTTCGTTAAATGAGTTTTTACATTGATTTTATTGTTTTTGGTTGTGTATCAAACCATATTAGACAAAAATAAAAAAATTAAAAATTTGGATCCCAAGTACTTACACCCCAAAATTTTCGAGTCCAAGGAGATTTTGGACGAAATGGGCTTACAACAAAACTATTTCGTTAAATGAGTTTTTACATTGATTTTATTGATTTTTGTTTTGTACAAACTATATTAGGTAGAAACAAAAAAAATTTAAAATTTGGACCATAAGTAGTAAGACCCCAAAATTTTTGAGTCCAAGGAGATTTTGGACGAAATAGGCTTACAACAAAACTATTTCGTTAAATGAGTTTTTACATTGATTTTATTGCTTTTAGTTGTGTATCAAACCATATTAGACAAAAATAAAAAAAATAATAATTTGGACCCCAAGTACTTACACCCCAAAATTTTCGAGTCCAAGGAGATTTTAGACGAAATGGGCTTACAACAAAACTATTTCATTAAATGAGTTTTTACATTGATTTTATTGCTTTTGGTTGTGTATCAAACCACATTAGACTTACATAAAAAAATAAAAAATTTGGACCCCAAGTACTTACACCCCAAAATTTTCGAGTCCAATGAGATTTTGGACGAAATGGGCTTACAACAAAACTATTTCGTTAAATGAGTTTTTACATTGATTTTATTGTTTTTGGTTGTGTATCAAACCATATTAGACAAAAATAAAAAAATTAAAAATTTGGATCCCAAGTACTTACACCCTAAAATGTTCGAGTCCAAGGAGATTTTGGACGAAATGGGCTTACAACAAAACTATTTCGTTAAATGAGTTTTTACATTGATTTTATTGGTTTTTGTTTTGTACAAACCATATTAGGTAGAAACAAAAAAAATTTAAAATTTGGACCCCAAGTAGTAACACCCCAAAATTTTCGAGTCCAAGGAGATTTTGGACGAAATAGGCTTACAACAAAACTATTTCGTTAAATGAGTTTTTACATTGATTTTATTGCTTTTTGTTGTGTAGCAAACCATATTAGACAAAAATAAAAAAATTTAAAATTTGGACCCCAAGTACTTACACCCCAAAATTTTCGGGTCCAAGGAAATTTTGGACGAAATGGGCTTACAACAAAACTATTTCGTTAAATAAGTTTTTACATTGATTTTATTGCTTTTAGTTGTGTATCAAACCATATTAGACAAAAATAAAAAAAATAATAATTTGGACCCCAAGTACTTACACCCCAAAATTTTCGAGTCCAAGGAGATTTTAGACGAAATGGGCTTACAACAAAACTATTTCATTAAATGAGTTTTTACATTGATTTTATTGCTTTTGGTTGTGTATCAAACCATATTAGGCAAAAATAAAAAATTAATAATTTGGACCCCAAGTACTTACACCCCAAAATTTTCGAGTCCAAGGAGATTTTGGACGAAGTGGGCTTACAACAAAACTATTTCGTTAAATGAGTTTTTACATTGATTTTATTGCTTTTGGTTGTGTATCAAACGACATTAGACTAAAATAAAAAAATTAAAAATTTGGACGCCAGGTACTTACACCCCAAAATTTTCGAGTCCAAGGAGATTTTGGACGAAATAGGCTTACAACAAAACTATTTCGTTAAATGAGTTTTTACATTGATTTTATTGCTTTTGGTTGTGTATCAAACCACATTAGACTAAAATAAAAAAATTAAAAATTTGGACCCCAAGTACTTACACCCCATAATTTTCGAGTCCAAGGAGATTTTGGACGAAATGGGCTTACAACAAAACTATTTCGTGTGTTGGAACTGTAAGGACCTGGGGCATATGTACCAAGAATGTCCCAAGGAATTCCAAAATATATTCTGTTTCGGTTGTGGTTCCGCAAACGTACGTAAGCCTTCATGTCAAAAATGCCTGTTAGCTGCAGCAAAAAACATGTAGTCGAGTGCGAGAGTTTAGAGGGAAGTGCACTCGGGAGGGAATCCTGGGAAGCCATAGAGGAATTTCCAAAAACAAAAGAAGTTATTGCCCTCGAACAAAACCAACTTAGTCGTACAAATAGTGCAAGTAGAACAAATCAATTTAAACGAACCCTTGTTTATTTCAAAGAAAAGCGCCTGCTAACTAAACTCTGTTTGTCGGCAATCATAAAATGTCTTTCCAAAAATGATCCTAGGCCGTACGCTGAGGTGACAATAACGTCAAAAACCTTTAATGGATTGCTCGATAGTGGTGCGTCGGTAAGTGTGTTGGGTAAAGACTCATTAAAATTTTTAGCAGATGAAAACTTAAAATACCACAAACTTGGTTCGTTCATTACTACTGCCGATGGCACCAAGAATAAAATTGAGGGTTACATTTGAATACCTGTAAAATTCGGTAATAGGACTGAAGCCTTGAAATTCTGTATTGTTCCGAATTTACAATCACCAGTCTGTTTAGCTATAGATTTTTGGCAGAAATTTCAAATAATCCCCACTTTTGCTGTAGTCAACATTTCACAACAAACAGCCGAGGACAAAACTCATTATACTCTTACAAAGGTGGACAAAAATCGCCTGGACGAAATTATTGCCAATTTTCCATCTTTTATCAAAGACGGTCTAGGAAAAACTAGTTTGTATGAGCATGACATAGAAATTCTAAAAGGTTTCAAACCAATCAAGCAACGCTATTACGCTATTTCGCCAGTTCGTCAAAAAGCGATTTATGAGGAAATCGACCGTATGCTCAGTCTCGGTGTAATAGAGGAAATAAAAGTTCATGGAGTTCTCCTGTCACCATAGTAACGAAACCAAATGGGAAGACACGCTTATGTCTAGATGCTCAAAAGCTAAACAGCGTAACCGAAAAGGACGCATATCCGTTACCACTGATCGACGGGTTGCTGGGCCGGTTGTCCGAGACAAATTACATCAAGGGACTGGACTTGAAGGACGCTTTCTGGCAGATTCCACTAGCGGAATCTGCTAGAGACAAGACGGCATTTACAGTACAGGGCCGACCACTTTATCATTTCAGGGTGATGCCGTTTGGGCTATATAATGCAGCCCAGTCAATGTGCCGGTTGATGCATTAGGTTCTTCCGCATGAGCTGCATGACAAAGTTTTTGTATATCTTGATAACTTGCTCATCGTCACCGGTACATTGAAGGAGCACCTTGAATTGTTAGAGCTGGTCGGAGACAGACTACGGACAGCCGGTCTAACAATAAACGTCGAAAAGAGTAAGTTCGTTATGCGAGAAATCAAGTATTTAGGTTACCTAGTAGGAGAAGAAGGACTTAGGTCAGATCCGAAAAAAATAGACGCAATAGTAAATCTACCCCCACCATCTAGTGTAAAACAAACCAGACGTATACTAGGAATGTGTGGTTGGTACCGTAGGTTTATCGAAAACTATGCCGATATTACAGCACCCATTTCAGATTGTCTTAAGAAAGGCAAATTCGAGTGGACAAGTAGGGCCCAGTAAGCACTAAATAAAATGAAACAGCTTTTAACCACAGCTCCAGTGCTCACAAATCCGTGTTTTGATGAGCCGTTCTTTATAAGATGTGGCGCGAGTACGGAGGGTGTTGGAGGGGTATTATACCAAAAAGATCAGGATGGCAACGAGCGGCCAATTGCGTTTATGTCACAGAAACTTAACAAGGCACAAAAAAATTATTCAGTGACGGAGTAAGAATGTTACAGGCTGGCTACAGCCAACCTGCAGATTTCACTTAAACACATGCAGAGGCCTCCACGGTGATATTTTGCCGGCTAAGTTCTCAGCGAGAATTGCTAGGGTCGTGGGGTTTGAGGCTTACATGGTTCCTGGCCTACACCGTGATTAAATACAGAAAATTATAAAAAAAAAATGGGAAAATGCAAATAATAAAAACCGATGTTCCGCCGAAACTCGTCGGCCGGAACCTGAGGAACGAACAGCCAAAATCAAAAAAATAAAAAAAAATAATCATAATGGTAGAGCGGTGCCCTGGTGCGCGCATCCGCCCGAACTCTTACGGTGGTAACCACCGGTTCCGAATCCGGATGCGGGCACCAAGGAACCGTTTACTCTATCGCCGACACAGGGTGGGACCCCCCTCATCATAACCAACCCCGAAAAATTAATAATTCATTTTATTTTATTTATACGCACAGAAAAGGAAACCCAACTTCCCACGAGAAACGAAAAAAAGAAAGGGAGAGAATGATAGGGAGAACGAGAGAGAGAGGGAAACGAGAGAGAAAGAAACAATGCGCATCGAGCGTGCACCCGCTGTGCGACGCTCGATTACAAAATTTTAAATTTAATTTATAATAAAAAAAAAATATATAAGAAAAATAAAATCAAAAAAAATTTAAAAATAAAAATAAAAAAAATTGTACCTTAACAATAAAACCACACTGTTGCGGCCTTGCGCGGCCGTCATGCCACAGGTACCACCCTGTACCCGGACCGTTGCGGCCTTGGTGCCGTTGTCAAAACAATAACTTCGAATAGCCGGTTGGCTATCCGAACCGTTGCGACCTTGTGCGGTCGTGCGTTGCGGGGCCTTTCCCCGATACCAAATATTAACGAGGTGCCAGTTGGCCACCCGTATCGTTGCGACCTTGTGCGGTCGAGCGTTGAAGGGCCTTTCCCCGATACCAATATAAAACGAATGGCCTCAACTGGCCACCCGAAATTAGTTTTATGTTTTGTAAGCAGGAATATTCCGTCTATTCTCGTGGTATATTGTGTAATAAACTTAAAGACAATTCCTTCAGTTAAATTTTTACACTACGTGTCTGAGTAAATCAATTTGCTGTCTCGAATCAGCTATCCTCAAATACACAACAAAAATCCGATACTTTGGGGCGTAATTTGTAACGTTGAGCACACCAGACAATAAAAAATTTATTTTTATGATTTTAATTTTTATTTGTAACAACACCATAAACTTGGTACACGTTTTCTTAATTAAATTTTGTTTTTATGATTTCTTCACCTTTTCGATTCACCAAAACTTGGTTTTTTTTTTTTACAATAAATGTTCATAATAATAAAAAAAAATATAAACTTGGTCAAACCAAGACTACAAAAACTATTTTACAGAAAAAATTCCAAGTTTTCTTTGAAAATTATACACACGAAAAAAACTCTTGATACTCATCAAAAATCACTACTCGAATGACATGATAAAAAAAAATTCGAGCGTCGCACAAACGACGCGCAAAACATTCCAGAACAATTATCTTTCTTCTCTGTTTCTCGTTTATATCAATTCGCATTGATATAAACGAGAGGCATATAAGAAAAACATTCTTATGGAATGTTTTGCTTTACGCACACACTCGATTCGCATTGTTTCCTCTCTTCTCCAACATCTTTCTCACCCTCGCGCCACCTTACAAAAGGTACGTACAAAACAACATCCACAAAAGTGGGGACAACAACCAACATTGAGAAAACATAGCAAGTGGAGGCACAAACCAAATGGAATAAAATACAACACAGCGCTGGTCACGATTATGTAATCGTAACAAACGCTGTACCGTATTTTACCCCACTTGATTGATACGATTACACTTGTTATGATTACACAATCGTAACAAACGTGGGAACGTCCCACACCCTGAGATGTCTCATAAGCCGGGCCTAAAACAAACAATGGGAACGAGATAACAAACGATTTAAACAAACGAGGTAGGCGATATGATTAGGCACGAATGTCTTTAATGTGGTAAGTACCTAAGTTTTTGCCACTCAAATCTTCGATGGTGTATGCTACCTGACCTACTTTACCGGAAATTACCGCGGGTTTGAATTTGCTTGCCAATTTGGCGGAAAATTTATTCAACGCATCGCTCAAAGCAAACGATCGTATAAACACGGGTTGTCCAACTCGAAAAGAACGCTTATTACTGCGTAAGTTATAATGTTGAGCCCCCTTTTCGGGGGTCTTTTAGAAGATTGACTCGATCTGGCTTAGCCCATGCCTGGACTTCGCTGGGATCATGTTCATCGAGTAATCGTCGCAGTGAGTAATCCGAACCATGCATCGACATATGTTGACCGAACACGACATAATGAGGGGAATAATGTATCGTATCATGTACAGCATTTCGTAACGCGGCTGCAATTTCTTGCAAATTCTTGTCCCACAAATTATGGTCGTGATCGCTCAAATATGATCGAATGCTGGCAATCAACGTTCTATTAACACGCTCGGACGCGTTGCTTTGCGGAGAATACACCTCCGTGCGAATATGGGTTACGCCGTATTTAGCTAGCAAATCCTTAAATAAATTGGAGGTAAATTGCTTCCCGTTGTCAGAGGTGATTACTTCGGGAACCGAGAACAACAGAAATATATCGTTTTCCAAAAATCGACATAGCAAAGATGCAGACGCTTCCCGTAGAGGTTTTACAACGACAAATTTCGAGTAATGATCCAAGATGATAACGATGCAGGTATTACCGAGTTTCGAACGTGGATACGGACCCAAAAAATCAACATACAATTTTTGGAACGGGCGAGTTGACGTGACCTGAGCTCCCATGGCTGGTTGTGTAGAGAAATTAACAGCTTTGTTCATTTTACAATTAGTGCAGCTAGCAACGTATTGTTTAACTTGTTTTGCCATTTGAGGCCAGAAAAATTGACGCTGAAGGCGCTCGAGGGTTTTGCTGCCGCCTAAATGTGCCGAAGTGGGAGGGACGTGAGCCTGTTCGATTAGTGATTGACCCAAGCTATTCGGAATAACTAATTTCCAGTTCGAAAGGTCGGTATCCGTGTATTTAAAACCAAACGAAGGGGATATTAATAGTTTATCATCTTGAATCTTGTAGTTGTGCGAACAATCTTTTAAGCTACGAATTTTCGCGACCTGATCGACGTAATCTGGATCTTGGAACGCAACCGAATTTTGATCAACGTGCAGAATGGGGACTGAAGAAGGTATTAACGCATTCACGGAAGGGTCGATATTTTTACTCGACAAGACTGGATCTTCAAATTGGGCACCAGGATCAGGCGTGCTCTTACTTTCGGAATCATCCTCGCAAAGAGCGGATTCATCCGGAAAAGCTCGAGACAACGCATCAGGTACAACGTTAACTGAACCTTTTCGGTAACCAATCTGAAAATCCAGCGCTTGGAGTTTAAGACTCCATTTCGCCAAACGTCCGGAGAGATCTTTTTGACTCATTAGCCAGCGCAAACTGGAATGGTCAGTGTAAATGACGAACGGGTAGCCCTCCACGTAAGGACGGAATTTTCGCACGCTGAGGACAGCAGCGTAGCATTCCAGCTCGGTCACCGAGTAGTTTCGCTGCGCCGCATTGAGCTTATGTGAATAAAACTCAATGGGCCGCTCCACCCCCTCGGTGTCCACCTGAAATAAGACACTACCGACCCCAACGGCACTGGCATCACACTGAATAAAAAAGGGTTTTGTATAATCAGGATGCGTCAAAACTGGGGCAGTTGACAAGGCGGTTTTGAGAGCGTTAAAGGAAGAATCAGCAGCTGCAGACCAACATACTTTAGTGTTTTTACCAGTAAGATCGGTGAGAGAAGAAGCTAAAGAGGCGAAATTCGGAATGAAGCGACGGTACCATCCACACATTCCCAGAAAACGTCTAATCTGTTTCGTCGTTTTCGGAATAGGGTACTCCAGAATAGCTTTACATTTGTCTGGGTTTGTACGGAGGCAACCATCACCCACAATATAACCTAAATAGTCTACTTCTTTCAACACAAACTTACTTTTGGTCAAATTAATTGTTAAACCAGCATCCGACAGATATCCAGCAACCTGTTTAAGCAACTCGAAGTGTTCGACCAGAGTGGAGGATGTGACCAGAAGGTCATCGAGGTACACAAAGACCTTATCGTGTAGCTGGTACGGGATCACGCGGTGCATTAAGCGACAAAGCGTCTGTGGGGCGTTGCATAAGCCAAACGGCATCACCTTGAACTGATACAAGGGCCGTCCAGGAACCGTAAACGCTGTTTTATCGCGGGATGCTGGGTCGAGTGGGATCTGCCAAAAGGCATCCTTCAAATCAATCGCCGAAATGAATCGGGTGTGTCCCAAACGACCCAACAATCCGTTGATTATGGGCAGCGGATACGCATCCTTGACGGTGGCCTTGTTCAGTTCTCTAGCATCCAAGCACAAACGAACTTTGCCATTGGCCTTACGCACCAACGTGACCGGTGAACACCAGGAACTTTGTGACTCTTCGATGACCCCCAAAGACAACATCCTATCCAACTCGGTATACATGAGTTTCTGGATAGCTGGGGATACGGAATAAAAACGTTGTTTGACTGGTTTTGCGGAACCGACATCGATCATATACGTGATGAGGGATGTGCGGCCCAAACCTAAAATATCGCTGCTCGGGAACTGTTCGCGGATAAGATCCAATTTACGACGATCACTATATGTAAAAATATGAAATTTGGGTGTGTTGGTAGTTTCACCTAATTCGTCCGAACGATTTAGCGCGGAGATTTTTGGGGAAATTCCAAAACGATTCCAAAAATCGATACCCAAATAAAGCGGTTGTTCTAATGAAGGAACAACATAAAAATTCATGGTTTGAGTAATTCCATTAAACTCGACGTTAGCTCGTATGTAACCAAATACTCGTTGGACTTGACCACTCGCGGTAGTTATCGTGGATGGAAAATTATAAAACTCTACGAATGGATTCGACAAGATTTTCTCCGCTCCATTCCCGAGAACACTGACACTCGCCCCGCTGTCGAGAAGACCCTTAAAAGGGATCTTATTTATAAAGACCTGGGCGTAAGGCCGAGTGTCACTACCCTCGGAGAACAAAACGGAGGAAATCACGTCGTTTCTCATTGTAGCGCGGTGGTTCCAATATTTCTTGGAACGTTTTAAACGATCTAACTTGGCTAACGACGGAGAATTATAGAAAAACTTTAGAGCGACAGGAAGGGAAGGGGAATTTGGTGGGGAAGAAGGATCAGGAAGGGAATCATGATTGGCAGACGAGTTTACTTTCTGGTCGGGTTCGATTGGGAGCGGAGTTCCGCGTCCGTATTGCTCGCTGCGTCCTCCTGGATTGGTTTGAGTGGATTTGTCCGTTGTAACATCAGTCTGGGTTGCGATTGTGGTTGTGGTGATTCTCGTGGCCCAGTCCTCCAAGAACCACTGTTCTGGTTTTCCGACAGTCGTGATTGCGTGTTTCGGTCTTCCGCACAACGTCGACAACGCGCAGATATCGTCCCTCGCAGCCCACATCGATAGCAGAATAATCCGACTGGAGCCAGTTGACAATCCATAAATGTGTGTCCCATATCTGAACAATTGAAGCACACGATATTTTTACCATAACTCGAATGCTGTTTGTAAACTACCCCAGAACTGTCGGCTGGGACTTGTCCGCCCGGACGTCTCGCCGCTGACGACGGATACCTGCTCCCCGTTTGAATTGCGGATACTGAGTTATCGGGTAGAACATCAGTTAAGGGATAATTCTCATAAGAGTCATATGCTCCAATATCATCATACGGACCGCCTGATAACTCATTGATCACGCGTCGTGGATGGATTGCAGGATCCGCCGGAGCTTTAAGCCGCCGGAAAGACTCCTCCCAAGCCGAACAGCTTTTGATCAGCTCGTTGATGCTGCTAAATTGACGATCGGTTAGGTGGTATTGTAGCGTCGGCTTCATATTGTTCATGAGAATTTGAATGAGCTCTTTATCGGAGTACGGTGTGCGACATTGTAGGGTCAGCGTCCAAACATGATTGTAAAAATCCAGAAAACTTTCGTTCGGTTGTTGTTTACGTGCCTCGACCATTCTGCGGATTTCGTAATTTGTGCGACGATCTTGAAAACGCTCGATCATACCGCTTCTTAGTTCTGACCAGGTAGCGTGCGGGTTGTGTTTACGAAATGTCCAGTACCACTGCAACGCGAGGTCTTTTAGAATGGTGTGGAGCTCCAATAATAAGATTTGTTCGGATAATCCCCGAGATGAGGCGATGGTGTCCACTTGGAACAAAAACATGTCAATGTTGATTCCCGAGGGAGATCCCGTGAAACTTAGTCCACTACCGGACAACAAACGTCGATCGACAAATTTTGGCGATACTGGCGAACTGGTGGACGTCGGAGGCGCGCGATCTTGTACGGTTGAAATCGGGATGTCTTGTGAAAACAGGTTATTTCCGACGATTTGAGTCTGGAGGTTGGTTTGCCGTTGATCCAACTTGACCAGCTGCTGTGATACCAATTCGAAGTTGCGCATCATGGATTCCAAAAGTGTGGTCTGTGCATTTGATTGCTGTACCGCCGTGTGGTTCGTTTGAATCTGATCAAGAAGATCCTCCAAAGTACATCTTCGTCCCTGCGGCTGTGGGTTGTCGGAATCATCCTCGCTACCGAGGTTTTGCACTTGCATCTCGTCCTTTTGTTCCTCCGGAGGAGGTATTTTCAACGTGAGATGTACGCCCTTCGCACTTTGTATGGAATCATTCAATTTTTCCTGATCATCCAGGTATATCTGCAGACTGGTCAATAATTCGGAACATGCCTGATGTCCCTTACGCGCGGACTGCTCGTATGTCGGTGATTTAAATGCGCGGCTAAGCCGACCTGCCAAATGTAATAAACGAGAATGGTACTGTTGCACCAATAGTATGAGATCTTTTGTCGCCGGATCCAAAACTGTGATCGCTCCCCGAATCTCCTCCAACTTCTTGAGACACGTTGAGATCTCGATATCCGGTCTTTTCGATGCGCTTGTATGCATTTTTCCGGGCGTTGGTTTAGTATCGGCCTGCTCACTTCGGACCGCTTCCTCGAGTTGATGAATTGCATCGGGCGTGTCGAAGCGAATATCACGAAGGAGACACTCCACCTCCACTTCGTCTCGTTGCAGTAGGTTTACATCCATTTTAGAATTAGGTAAGGTAGGGAGTAAGTTCGATTAATTCGACAAAAGAAACGTAGTCTTTATTAATTTATAAAAGATACAAAAATATTTTATTTCAAAATGACTTTACTCGAAACTGAAGGTTTCAGAATAAAGTGAACTTAGAATTATTTCCACACCCACTATAACTAGATAATAAAAACGTAAAAAAAATTTAATTAATGATAAGAGGAATGGTTACCTTATAGTGTTTTGTGGGGCCCGGATTCCCACGATTGCTTAACCCGGCTACGACGAGATACCCTCCAAAGTGACGCTTTTCGATGAGAACCTAATTTGGAGGGGCTCGTTGAAATTTTAAATACAATAATAATTCAAGGTATGACAAGGTAAGATAATAATAAACGAAGAAAGGAATGGATACCTTGTAGTAGTTTGTGGGGCCCGTACTCCCACGATTGTTTAACTACGGATTGGACGAGATACCCCTTAAACTGGCGCTTTTCAATGAGAACCTAATTTGGAGGGGCTCGTTGAAATTAGAAACGATACGAAGACCAAGAAAAAAATATAAAAGTAAAAAGATCCAAGACTACCAACACACCCAAAGGTATGCAGGCAGAATAAAATAAATTCAAAAAAAAGGAAAACGATAGGAAAAAAAAATGAAGTACTAATTAAGCCGTGGGTTCAATACAACCCATAGATCAACAAAATCAAAATCAAAAAAAAAATATCGAAATATCAAAAAAAATCAATTCAAATAAAATCAAAATATCATAAGTATCAAAATCAAATCAAATGGAATCAAATAAAATCGAAGATATCAAAAATATCAATCAAAAAAAAAGAATCAATCAAATAAATATATCAAAAATAAATTTGTATACAATCAACAAAACGGCTGGTATGATGAGGGAGAGGGAGATCCCACTCCGTGTCGGCTAAATAATAAAAAATAAAAAAAATAATAATAATAATATAATAATAAAGTATTCCGTTCCTCAAATTTCGGCCAAGAAATTTCGGGGAAGGGAAGAAATGAAGCTATGCTAAACTCCAGACAAATGACATCCGAGCTCCACCACAATCGAACACCACATAGTGGAAATGGGAAAGAGCTCGGAAATCGGATGTCTGAAGAATAGGGGTATGACACCCCCATCTACGCGCAATCAAACAGCCCGTGCTGGTTGCGATAGCAGATGGGGAATGTCAACCGGGAGACTGGCTTTGGTGTGCGCGTCCAGGCGAAGTCAAACAGTGATGAACACTGGTTTCGGCGCTGGGCACGCACGCCAAAGGGAGTGAAGCTACAAATCATAAAAAAAATCAAAAAAAATTAAAATTCGCGAAATTGTTTGGGCGCCACTGTTACAAGAATGCCTTGCGGTAATACTCTCTATTAAAAAATTTAGAGCATACATTGAGGGATACGAATTTACGGTAACAACGGATCATGCTAGCTTGAAGTGGCTGATGAACCAGACCGACCTAAGCGGCAGGCTTGCGAGATGGAGTCTCAAGCTTCAGGCATACAAGTTTAAAATCGAGCATCAAAAAGGCAAATACAATGTAGTCCCGGACACACTATCACGAATTCATTGTGATTCGCTTATAGAATTCGAGACAAGTATAGGAAGGTATGTAGAAGAAATTAATTTGGATGCTGAAGAGTTTGATGATCCAAAATATAAAGAGCTACGTGATAAAATTATAGGAGAACCTAACACGTATCCCGCTTTTCGTGTAAATGGTAAGCACATATACATACGCTTAGAGCCAACGAAGAATATGGACTTGACAGATATCTCGGTGTGGAAATTATGGATCCCTGAAGCCTTGCAAGTGTCATTGATCAAGAAGGAGCACAATGAACCACTTTCCTCACATGGAGGTATTCGAAAAACCCTCGAAAAATTACGAAGATTTTATTATTGACCAGGAATGGCCAAACAAGTTCAAGTGCTTGTCACACACTGTCAAATCTGTAAAACAACGAAGGCGACCAATTGTATTACAAAACCCTGGCGGAAAGACCCTGGCAGCGCATCTATGTTGACTTGTTGGGTCCATATCCTCGCTCCTCACAAGGCAAAACAATTATAATAATCGTCTTAGACCACCTCACCAAATTCGTTTTGCTTAAGGTTCTTTCGAAAGGTACAGCGCAACAAATAATGGATTTTCTGCGAAAAGAGGTATTTTTAATTTTTGGTGTTCCGGAAACTATCCATTCGGATAATGGCACCCAGTTTAGAAGCAAGGAATATTGTTCAACGAATACTAGCTGCTTATGACAGCAGTAAAACTTCGATGACCCAGTCATACTTACCTGATATAAACTCTACCTGTAACACATAAAACTACCTGGAATACATCTTATAAATTCATTACATAAACCTAAAAACCTAGAATAAGCATTATCAATTATTTAATACTTACCTTCCTATTACATACATTTATATTGAGTACCTAGAAATAAGTTTAAATTATTATTAGTACAACCAAACCAAAACATATGTAAACAATATGCATAACAATAATTTGTCCTTGAACTTGAACTTCAATTGATGATCAAACCAAATTGTGTTATGCATATTGGAAACATAATATTAACGTAGAATTTCACTTTTTAATTATTAACGTATAGATACTTACCTATAAATCACATTAATTAATATTATATATATATATTAACAATATTATCAATAGATAAATGTAAGTTTATTATTTCCACTTACAATTTTTTTATCTATTGACATTTTTGTTATTCTATTGACATTTGTGTACCACTACAAATGCAATATTGATGCTACCCCTACGTATTATAGAATGCGTTTTATACCTAATATTATATAATGTAGTGCCATCTAGTGGCAATTAGTTTAGCGATTGTTAACCCTCTATATTTAAGAATATACAATAATTTTGTACCTAATAATGTAAAATAGAAAATTATCCCTCTTCTCATTGTAACCACAAAGACGTCAACATCAAAAATTTTATAACCAAATCCGAGTGTGAAAAAATAAAATTAAAGTTAAAAAATATAAGATTTTATTTTTCATTTTATTAAAACAATTGTACGCACAATATTTCCAATTTTGTACATTGTTTTTCTGGTCCTTCGAGCCGGATCGGCGACACGTGGCGAACATAACCTAGAAATACGGGATTATCGAAATAAGCAGAAGTTCTACCAATTTACCAACCAAAGGAGAAACCATCCATCCAAAATCCAGGTAACCGTTTTTATTTATTTTTTTCCGTTTCCCGAATTTCATTAAACTTATCGTGAGTTTGAGTAAAAGTTTATTTCGGTAAAATGCCTCCAGAACCCACTATCGATCGCCCGGGTGCGCTTGTAAAACGTAAGGCCGTGATTAAAGGTCAATTAACAAAAATAGCTAATTTCGTTAATGAACGGGATTGTGATATTGACGGATTGAATTCTCGTTTATCCAAAGTGCACGAATTGTATAATCAGTTTATCGCCACCGAAGATAAACTGTTTCAATTAGATTCCGAAGCGGCTTCCGAAATGGAAGATCTAGATGACCAATACTTCCCACTGGTTACGAAAATCCAATCATTAATTCGTAAATTCAATCTTCAACCAATTACCAAATTGGATGATAGCATGGATCACTCTGTGCTTACCAATTTCAAATCAGATTTTAAATTGCCAAGATTAACGCTTCCTACTTTCGACGGTAATTACAAGAATTGGCAATCCTTTCATGATATTTTCATTTCGACCGTTCACGAGAACACATCATTGTCACCCGCTCAGAAATTTAAATATCTGTTGGGACAGCTACGTGGTCCAGCATACTTGTCCGTATGTCACTTTCGCGTAGATGACGCGAATTATGTCGAAGCATTGAAACGTCTTATAAGGAAATACGACAAAAAGAAACAAATTGTCGAAACCTACATACGGGATTTTTTATCGCTACCCAAAATTAGTTCGAATCCTT
This sequence comes from Nephrotoma flavescens, assembly GCA_932526605.1. NCBI lineage: Eukaryota > Metazoa > Arthropoda > Insecta > Diptera > Tipulidae > Nephrotoma > Nephrotoma flavescens. The sequence goes on from CAKOBK010000829.1 coordinate 26,614, forward strand.
CATCAAGCCATTTGATGAAAATGTTCGATAATTTAGATGAAACCATTCGTGGATTAAAATCGCTTGGTCCCAAAGCAATTGAACGTGATCCTTGGATCATTTATTTGGCTACAGAGAAACTCGATGAAGAATCTAAACGGATATGGAAATATGAGACGTCAGAAAACGAGTTTCCTACGACTGATGAACTGTTGACATTTTTATCCAAGAGGATTGATGCAATAGGAGAATCTGTTGCGAAACGTAGCCACAATCCGCCGAGCCTACCTACCACATCCAAATCATTCGACATAAACCCAGAACCCCGTTGTCCTATATGCGTTAATGAGAACCATAAATTATTTACTTGCTCTAAATTCCGCAACCAAAATGTTACCGAACGACGAGACCTAATTAAAAGATTAAATCGTTGTTTTAACTGTTTAAGCGATGAACATATCGTAACCAGCTGTAAAAATATTAAAAGCTGTTTTAAGTGTAATAAGAGACATAATACCTTATTACACATTCCTCAAACCAATTCGCCCCAGAGTTCCGAATCAACCGCACAACATGGAACAGATCGTCCAGTAGTGAATATCTCCGTGGAATCGACCAAATCCAAAACCATGGTAGCCAATTATATTGAACCAAAACGACGTCTGATAGCCGTCCTCCCTACAGCCGAAATTGAGATTGAAGATGGTTTCGGGAATTGGACGAAATTTCGAGCCTTACTCGACTCAGGGTCAACACATTCATTTGTCACAGAAATGTGCATCAACCATTTAAAGATTCCAAGATCAAAGGCTAACATTTCAGTTGAAACATTGAATAATTCTAATGCTGGATTGTCAAAAGGGGTATCCAATTTGAAAATTCGTTCTTGTGTAGATCATAGCTATGTTATCAGTACAAGAGCGTATATCCTTCCTACCATTTGCTCTAAATTGCCAATGGAATTTATTGATGATAAAGCATACTTCAATTCCCTTAAACCCTTAGCTGATCCCAACTTCAACACGCCGTCCCATATCGATATCTTACTTGGTTGCGAACACTTTTTCCAGGCATTGACTGACGGTAAAGTAGCACATATGGAGAATACCCTTATCGCGCGAAACAGCCGATTTGGCTGGATTATTGGGGGAAGCTTTAAATTGGCTGATCCAACCACCCTTACCAATAGTCACTTAAATTCATTGCATGTTCAGTTAAAGAACGACTCGTTAGAATGGTCCAATATAGAGAAGTTGCTCCAGAGGTTTTGGGAAACCGAGGAATTACCCACCAAGCCAACCATGAATGATGAGGAAATGAAGTCCGTGAACCTATTTAATGAAAATGTAAAATATATAGGTAAACGTATATCAGTCTCGCTGCCACTCATCCAACGCCCACCAAACCTTGGTGACAGTTTTCCGCAAGCACTCCGAAGGTTTTATTTGCTCGAAAAAAGATTGATAGCAGATCCTGTGCTCAGAGAATCCTACACCCATTTTATGAATGAATACCTAACGTTAGGGCACATGGAAATTATTCCCGACCGAGAAATCATGAAACAGTCCAACCAAGTATTTTATCTTCCACACCATCCAGTTTTCAAAACATCCAGTAGCACTACCAAGGTCCGGGTGGTGTTCGATGCGTCCGCTAAGTCCACGTCCGGAGAATCATTGAACAACAATCTTGTAGTAGGCCCTACTATTCAAGATAATCTAATTGACATCCTAATCCGATTCCGGAAGCATAGATTTGTTTTATCGGCTGACATCGAAAAGATGTTCCGCCAAATCCTTATCCATCCAAATGATCGAGATTACCAGAGGATCATTTGGCGTGAACATCCAAGTTCCAAAATCCAGCACTTCCGCCTGACCACAGTTACTTATGGTACTAGTCCCGCGCCGTTTTTGGCTACCCAGTCACTCCATTATCTAGCAGATAGGCTTGCGAGCGAATATCCACTTGGCTCCGAAATCCTAAAACGGGACTTCTATATGGATGACCTGATGTCAGGTGGAGAAACGTTAGAAACAGCCTTACAGCTGCAACAGGAAATCATATGTTTGCTCAATCAAGGAGGGTTTAACCTACGTAAGTGGTCTGCAAATCATCCCGCCTTATTAGGTAACATTCCAATTGAAAACAGAGAACTATCCTCTTGGGAAATAACCGATGATTCCAAATCAATATCTGTTCTAGGCATAAAATATGACCCGATCCAAGATAATTTTTTCTTCCGACTATCTTTACCAATGACAACCAAATTCACAAAGCGATCATTTTTATCCGAGACCTCCCGAATTTTTGACCCTCTAGGCGTATTGTCACCGGTAACTATTTGTTTAAAAATTATGTTCCAGTCACTTTGGGTTAAATGTATTGGCTGGGATGATGAGCTACCTCGAGATATTGCTGAGAAATGGTGTTTCATTCGTAATCAACTTAACGACCTAACCAATTTAAAATTCCCACGGTGGATATATGCAACTGAAACCCTAGAACTTCATGGATTCGCGGACGCATCCAAGGAGGCATATGCAGCGGTAATATACGCTCGTGTGGTAGAAGGTCCGAAAGTACATACCAACCTAATTGCAGCCAAAACTAGGGTGGCTCCCGTCAAGGTAGTCTCTATCCCACGTTTAGAACTAAATGCTGCTACTCTTCTAGTTCGGCTTTTAGAATTAGTCCAAAAATCGTTATGCCTGTCAACTCACCCCAAAATTTATCTGTATACAGATTCCACCATCACGTTAGATTGGTTATCTAAACCACCCAATGCATGGAAAACATACATAGCAAACCGCACGTCTAAGATTCTTAGCTGTACAAATCGTAGCCAGTGGCGTCATGTGTCGTCAAAAGAAAATCCAGCGGATTGCGCTACGAGGGGCATTTTGCCGAAAGAATTTTGTCAACACAAGTTTTGGTTTAATGGTCCCGAATTCTTGCTTGACCCAACCCTGAAGCCTCCTGGTGAAAATGTAGAACTTCAATCACCTTCGGTCGAACCAGAAAAATTCAGTTGTCAGCTTGCAGCAACACAGATACGTGAATCAATCGCTCAGGAATTAATGGAGAAGGGAGCAACATACCGAAAATTGACACGAATAATAGCACTTCTACTAAGATTCAGCAGAAACTTGAAATTGGAACCTCATCGGCGCTTGTTAGACTCATTGAGAGTGTCTGAGATACAGGAGGCGGAGTTTGTAATATTTCGAGATATCCAGTAGAAAATATATATTAATGAGATTAAATCCATAAAAAAATCAATACCACTTCCATTAAATTCTAATTTAATTTCTTTTTTTCCATTTTTGGACGGCCACGGGCTAATGCGAGTTGGAGGAAGGCTGGAGCACGCAAATCTAGCATATGATACCAAGCACCCTGTTATATTGCCAGCAGATCATCCAATAGTCGAACAAATGGTGAGAGAACTGCACATTAAGCACCTGCATAGTGGACCGAAGCTACTTATGAGTATCATCGCCCAAAGATTGTTAATACCTCGAGCCAGAAATCTAATAAGGCGCGTAATTCATCAATGCGTCATTTGTCTACGACATCGAGCTGAGGCTCAACAACAGCTTATGGGTCAATTGCCACCTTGTCGAGTAACCCCCACAGCTAGAGCATTCTTACAAACTGGCATCGATCTGGCTGGTCCATTCACCCTTAAAACACATCGTTTCCGAGGAAGTAAAACCTACAAATCCTACATAGTCATCTTCGTTTGTATGGCGACGAAGGCGACAACCCTAGATTTAGTCACGGATATGAGCACCGACAGTTTCCTAGCAGCCTTAAAGCGGTTTTGTGCCGTTCGAGGAATCCCTACCGATATATACTGCGACAACGGCACAAATTTAGTAGGCGCTAAACGGGAACTAGCTGAATTTTACGCGGAGTACCTAAACCAAGCAACAAAAGCAAATATAATCAGTTGGTGCACAGACGAAAGAATACAATGGCATTTTATTCCTCCTGCGGCTCCTACGTTCGGTGGATTATGGGAAGCCACTGTAAAGGCAGCCAAATTTCATCTACGCCGTGTGATTGGAGAGACCGTACTCACCTACGAAGAGTTCATTACCCTTATTAAACAAATTGAGGCTCTTCTTAATTCCCGGCCTCTACAGGATCTTCATGATGGCGAATACAACCCCCTGACACCCGGCCATTTTTTGATTGGCCAACCAATAACCCATATACCTGAACCAGATCTTACAACAATAAAGATTAATCGGTTAAGCAGATGGCAATTGATGCAGTCCCTGTTACAAGGATTTTGGAACCGATGGTCATTGGAATACTTAACGTCCTTGAATAAATTCCATAAGTGGCATGCACCGAATCATCAGATAAAACCAGGAAATTTAGTGCTTCTGCGAGATCAACAACTACCTCCATCGAAATGGCCACTAGCACGAATCAACGACGTACACCCTGGCAAGGATAACCTAATTAGGGTTATTACAGTCAAACTTCCAAATGGCAAGCTCCTGAAACGACCAATAACCAAAATCACTCTTCTCCCAAGTTTTGACTCTAATGAGTCAACCCCGCCGGTATGTTCAACGAATACTAGCTGCTTATGACAGCAGTAAAACTTCGATGACCCAGTCATACTTACCTGATATAAACTCTACCTGTAACACATAAAACTACCTGGAATACATCTTATAAATTCATTACATAAACCTAAAAACCTAGAATAAGCATTATCAATTATTTAATACTTACCTTCCTATTACATACATTTATATTGAGTACCTAGAAATAAGTTTAAATTATTATTAGTACAACCAAACCAAAACATATGTAAACAATATGCATAACAATAATTTGTCCTTGAACTTGAACTTCAATTGATGATCAAACCAAATTGTGTTATGCATATTGGAAACATAATATTAACGTAGAATTTCACTTTTTAATTATTAACGTATAGATACTTACCTATAAATCACATTAATTAATATTATATATATATATTAACAATATTATCAATAGATAAATGTAAGTTTATTATTTCCACTTACAATTTTTTTATCTATTGACATTTTTGTTATTCTATTGACATTTGTGTACCACTACAAATGCAATATTGATGCTACCCCTACGTATTATAGAATGCGTTTTATACCTAATATTATATAATGTAGTGCCATCTAGTGGCAATTAGTTTAGCGATTGTTAACCCTCTATATTTAAGAATATACAATAATTTTGTACCTAATAATGTAAAATAGAAAATTATCCCTCTTCTCATTGTAACCACAAAGACGTCAACATCAAAAATTTTATAACCAAATCCGAGTGTGAAAAAATAAAATTAAAGTTAAAAAATATAAGATTTTATTTTTCATTTTATTAAAACAATTGTACGCACAATATTTCCAATTTTGTACAAATATAAAGATCTGCTTTCAGAATTCGGTATTTATGACACGAAAACTGCATTATATTCGCCGCAATCTAATGCCTCTGAACGAGTAAATCGTTCAGTGATATCGGCAATTCGTTCGTATGTAGGCGAAAAACATACTCAATGGAACAAACATTTAGATGAAATTGCTTCAGCGTTGCGTAACGGAGTCCATGAGACAGTAAAGGATTCACCACACTTCCTAATGTTTGGATACCACAAACTAAATCACTGGAATGATTATAAGTTGTTGCGAAAACTTGGTGATGTCTCAGAAGGCGAAATTCTTCTGCCGTTACCGACTAGGCTCTCGTTACTTCATGACCAAATTAAAACCAATATTGCAAAAGCTTTTGAAAAGAGTGCTGAGCGCTATAATCTCCGAGCTAGGCCAAATGAATATCAGGTGGGCCATTTGTTCTTTGTACGCACACACCCTCAGAGCGATGCCGCAAAAAAATTTTGTGCAAAGTTTGCAGCTCAATTTATTCCTGGTACAGTCAGTAAGAAAATCGGGAATGTAATGTACGAGATTAAAGATAAATCTGAAAAAGTACTAGGTGTGTTCCACGCTAAAGACATATGCTTATAAGAATATGTTCAGTGAATATTAGTCTTTCAGCTTCATCTTCATATCAAATTTGCTCGAAGAATGAACCTGCCCTGTTACAGTTGTATAAAGTGGAGATTTTAGTCTACGTACATTCGATTGACAATTCGTTGCAATAAAGCGAACACAGTCTCCTCTTCTTTAAAGGCGCTACCAAATGTTATGCTACCAACTTATAATTTTGCTGGTTTTGTTGTTGTCCGAAGATAATATAGATATTTTCTTGTTGAGTTTAATAATATGCATTTTTATGTTCCTTATTGTATTTATATATACATTAGGAGGTAGTTACGATGACCCATTTACTAATCTTCTTTGTGGTAGTACTTCAGTACCGTAGATAAATGAGGAAGTTGGTGGTATGTAATGCAATATTGCAATTAGGTAGTTGTATATATATAAATATTTATTAGTATATAATAGAGTTTATATAAATCGACCTGTTAGTCAAAATTTTACAGATTTATTAAGAGGCCACCACGGCTAGTTGATCGTGTGTTTAAAATTAAATAAATTATAATTTGTGCAAAATAATAAACTTTTGTGAATTCAAACGTACTAGCATAGTTGAAAGTTTATAGTTTACTAAATGGTTAGCGAAAATATGAGCACGATTGGACTTAGTAAAGTGCATTAACTGTGTTTTTTTTGCTTAGCTAGTGTTTTTTTTTTTTGTAAATAAAGTGTGCAAATATTTAGTGGAAAGCCGAAGCAACGTAACTTTAAATCTAGCAACAGAAAATATTCTGTCCAGTTTCCACTAAATTATAACTGTATAGATGTATGGTCGCAAGAAGTGGGTAAGAACTTACATTTGACCTCTGAATTGTGCAATTCACACACTAAGTTCCAATTTATTTAATAGGGCCTTTATTATCGAACTGATTCATCTGGTTTCTATCCAAAGGAGCAACGTTAGACATAGGGCGTTCAACTCGAGCCACCTTTTTTCGAGAAGCTTTACGAATATTTGGATACGCGTACTTACAGTTTGTTGAAACCGTTATCGTTATATATTTTTCTACCTAGTTTAATATATAAAAAAAGGAAATAGTTATTCTGTGATTAACGTAAAATTATTACTGAAAATTTAAATTTATTATTTTTGTTTGTACGATATAAATATTTTTTTTGAGTAGTTTATTAATGTTAATGTAAATTGTTGTGCATAGTGGCTTGTTAGAAGCAATAATTTTATTTCAGAGCATCTTTTAGTCCGTAGGGTACCAACGAGCGCTTTTGGAGTTCCTACAGGTGACTTTTTACGATTCTATTAATACTAAAAAAATTGCTTCTTGCATCCAAACCTACATACTGTTCTCATTTTATCTGAACAACAATTTATTTTTATTTGTTTTAATTTATGTAAAGATAATGATTTCCGTATATCAATAAAGATGTTTAAAATTATGAAGTGATTCCGTTTTCTAAGTTGTTGGTGGTGAATTGATTTGCGAGGATCATGTGTGAATTTGGTTAAGATGCAACACGATAGGTTTTTGTGGTGTCTTATATATGTCAGCAAAGAACCCTTATATGCCGTTGAAGTCTACCCGATTTAAAAACGTGTTGGCTGACATAGAGGCATGTAAGAATTATGTGGAATAAATACCAGAGATAAATTGCACTAGCGGTATCTATAGCTATTTAGGTCTTGGCTGTGCCAATAAACCCTGCGATTTTCATTTTCATATCAGGTGGAAAAATGATGAATATGATGTGTATTTGTGTACATAAAGACTTCTCGAGTGAGAATTTCTAGTAAATTTTAAAATTCTGTGAAACAAATACCAGTGATAAATTGCACTAGCGGTATATGCAGCTATTTAGGTCTTGGCTGTGCTAATAAACCCTGCGAGTTTCATTTTCATATCAGGTGGAAAAATGATGTCAATGTTGATGTGAATCTGTATGGATAAAGACTTCTCGAGTGACAATTTCTAGCAAATTTTAAAATTCTGTGGAACAAATACCAGAGATAAATTGCACTAGCGGTATATGCGGCTATTTAGGTATTGGCTGTGCTATTAAACCCTGCGAATTTCATTTTCATATCAGGTAGAAAAATGATGTATATGATGTGTATTTGTGTGCATAAAGACTTCTCGAGTGAGAATTTCTAGTAAATTTTAAAATTCTGTGAGGCAAATACCAAAAATAAATTGCACTAGCGGTATATGCGGCTATTTAGGTCTTTACTGTGCTAATAAACACTGCGAGTTTCATTTTTATATAAGGTGGAAAAATGATGTATATGATGTGTATTTGTGTGGATAAAGACTTCTTGAGTGAGAATTTCTAGCAAATTTTAAAACTCTGTGGAACAAATATTAGAGATAAATTGCACTAGCGGTATATAAGGCTGTTTAGGTCTTGGCTGTGCTAATAAACCCTGCGAATTTCATTATCATATCAGGTGGAAAAATGATGTAAATGTTGATGTGAATCTGTATGGATAAAGACTTCTCGAGTGAGAATTTCTAGCAAAGTTTAAAATTCTGTGGAACAAATACCAGAGATAAATTGCACTAGCGGTATATACGGCTATTTAGGTCTTGGCTGTGCTAATAAATTCTGCGAGTTTTATTTTCATATCAGGTGGAAAAATGATGTAAATGTTGATGTGAATCTGTATGGATAAAGACTTCTCGAGTGACAATTTCTAGCAAACTTTAAAATACTGTGGAACAAATACCAGAAATAAATTGCACTAGCGGTATATGCGGCTATTTAGGTTTGGGCTATGCTCATAAACCCTGCGAATTTCATTTTCATATCAGGTGGAAAAATGATGTATATGATGTGTATTTGAGTGCATAAAGACTTCTCGAGGGAGAGAATTCCTAGTAAATTAAAAAATTATCTGGAGCAAATACTAGAGATAAATTGCACTAGCGGTATATAGGTCTATTTAGGTCTTGGCTGTACTAATAAACCCTGCGAATTTCATTTTCATATCAGGTAGAAAAATGATGTATATGATGTGTATTTGTGTGCATAAAGACTTCTCGAGTGAGAATTTCTAGTAAATTTTAAAATTCTGTGAGGCAAATACCAAAAATAAATTGCACTAGCGGTATATGCGGCTATTTAGGTCTTTACTGTGCTAATAAACACTGCGAGTTTCATTTTTATATCAGGTGGAAAAATTATGTATATGATGTGTATTTTTGTGCATGAGGACTTCTCGAGTGAGAATTTCTAGTAAATTTTAAAAATCTGTGGAGCAAATACAAAAGATAAATTGCACTAGCAGTTTATGCAGCTATTTAGGTCTTGGCTGTGTTAATAAACCCTGCGAATTTCATTTTTATATCAGGTGGAAAAATGATGTATATGATGTGTATTTGAGTGCATAAAGACTTCTCGAGTGAGAATTTCTAGTAAATTATAAAATTCTGTGGAACAAATACCAGAGATAAATTGCACTAGCGGTATATACGGCTATCTAGGTCTTGGCTGTGCTAATAAACCCTGCGAGTTTCATTTTCATATCAGGTGGAAAAATGATGTAAATGTTGATGTGAATCTGTATGGATAAAGACTTCTCGAGTGAGAATTTCTAGCAAAGTTTAAAATTCTGTGGAACAAATACCAGAGATAAATTGCACTAGCGGTATATACGGCTATTTAGGTCTTGGCTGTGCTAATAAATTCTGCGAGTTTTATTTTCATATCAGGTGGAAAAATGATGTAAATGTTGATGTGAATCTGTATGGATAAAGACTTCTCGAGTGACAATTTCTAGCAAACTTTAAAATACTGTGGAACAAATACCAGAAATAAATTGCACTAGCGGTATATGCGGCTATTTAGGTTTGGGCTATGCTCATAAACCCTGCGAATTTCATTTTCATATCAGGTGGAAAAATGATGTATATGATGTGTATTTGAGTGCATAAAGACTTCTCGAGGGAGAGAATTCCTAGTAAATTAAAAAATTATCTGGAGCAAATACTAGAGATAAATTGCACTAGCGGTATATAGGTCTATTTAGGTCTTGGCTGTACTAATAAACCCTGCGAATTTCATTTTTATATCAGGTGGAAAAATGATGTAAATGTTGATGTGAATCTGTATGGATAAAGACTTCTCGAGAGACAATTTCTAGCAAATTTTAAAATTCTGTGGAACAAATACCAGAAATAAATTGTACTAGCGGTATATACGGCTATTTAGGTCTTGGCTGTGCTAATAAACTTTGCTATTTTCATTTTCATATCAGGTGGAAAAATGATGTATATGATGTGTATTTGTGTACATAAAGACTTCTCGATTGAGAATTTCTAGCAAATTTTAAAATTCTATAGAGCAAATACCAGAGATAAATTGCACTAGCGGTATATACGGCTATTTAGGTCTTGGCTGTGCTAATAAACCCTGCGAATTTCATTTTCATATCAGGTGGAAAAATGATGTACGGATATCTTAAAAATGAGTGAATTTGGAGTTGTACCACTCTTGCAACAAATGAGCGAATTGAAATAGGAGACCTATTGGTATTTTCTTTTAAAATAAAAAAGATTGGCTATTTTACATGTTCAAACATGTACACTAGTGTATATATATATGGAAAATGGAGATCTAGGCCTATTTGAATTGGTACATGCCAATACGTTAAAAATGTTTGGTCTCCTCTGGTAGAATTAGAAATTTTTTATAGGCACAGTCGCAATTGTATGTCGGAAGAGTAGACCTAGGCCTATCTAATTTTGCACATCCTGTTAAAATAATAAGGGTAAAAATTAAACAAGTTATAATATGTCTAAATGTGTATTTGTGTGCATAAAGACTTTTCGAGTGAGAATTTCTAGAAAATTTTAAAATTATATGGAGCAAACACTAAAGATAAATTGCACTAGCGGTATATACGGCTATTAAGGTCTTGGCTGTGCTAATAAACCCTGCGAATTTCATTTTCATATCAGGTGGAAAAGTGATGTAAATGTTGATGTGAATCTGTATGGATAAAGACTTCTCGAGTGAGAATTTCTAGCAAAGTTTAAAATTCTGTGGAACAAATATCAGAGATAAATTGCACTAGCGGTATATGCGGCTATTTAGGTCTTGGCTGTGCTAATAAACCCTGCGAATTTCTTTTTCATATCAGGTGGAAAATGATGTATATGATGTGTATATGTGTGGATAAAGACTTCTCGATTGAGAATTTCTAGCAAAGTTTAAAATTCTGTGGAACAAATACCAGAGATAAATTGCACTAGCGGTATATGCGGCTATTTAGGTCTTGGCTGTGCTAATAAACCCTGCGAATTCCATTTTCATATCAGGTGGAAAAATGATGTATATGATGTGTATTTGTGTGCATAAAGACTTCTCGAGTGAGAATTTCTAGTAAACTTTAAAATTCTGTGGAGCAAATACCAGAGATAAATTGCACTAGCGGTATATGTGGCTATTTAAATCTTGGCTGTGCTAATAAACTCTGCGAATTTTTTTTTCATATCAGGTGGAAAAATGATGTATATGATGTGTATATGTGTGGATAAAGACTTCTCGAGTGAGAATTTCTAGCAAAGTTTAAAATTCTGTGGAACAAATACCAGAGATAAATTGCACTTGCGGTATATACGGCTGTTTAGGTCTTGGCTGTGCTAATAAACCCTCCGAGTTTAATTATCATGTCAGGTGGAAAAGTGATGTAAATGTTGATGTGAATCTGTATGGATAAAGACTTCTCGAGTGACAATTTATAGCAAATTTTAAAACTCTGTGGAACAAATACCAGAGATAAATTGCACTAGCGGTATATGCGGCTATTTAGGTTTTGGCTGTGCTAATAAACCTTGCGAATTTCGTTTTCATATCAGGTGGAAAAATGATGTATATGATGTGTATTTGTGTACATAAAGACTTCTCGAGAGAGAATTTCTAGTAAATTATAAAATTATCTGGAGCAAATACTAGAGATAAATTGCACTAGCGGTATATACGGCTATTTAGGTCTTGGCTGTGCTAATAAACCCTGCGAATTTCATTTTCATATAAGGTGGAAAAATGATGTAAATGTTGATGTAAATCTGTATGGATAAAGACTTCTCTAATGACAATTTCTAGCAAACTTTAAAATTCTGTGGAGCAAATACCAGAGATAAATTGTACTTGCGGTATATACGGCTTTTAAGGTCCAGGCTGTGCTTATAGTCCCTGCGATTTTAATTTTCATATCAGGTGGAAAAATGATGTATATGATGTGTATTTGTGTACATAAAGACTTCTCGAGTGAGAATTTCTAGCAAACTTTAAAATTCTGTAGAGCAAATACCAGAAATAAATTGCACTAGCGGTATATACGGCTATTTAGGTCTTGGCTGTGCTAATAAGCCCTGCGAATTTCATTTTCATATCAGGTGGAAAAATGATGTAAATGATGTGTATTTGTGTGGATAAAGACTTCTCGATTGAGAATTTCTAGCAAAGTTTAAAATTCTGTGGAGCAAATACCAGAAATAAATTACACTAGCGGTATATGCGGCTATTTAGATCTTGGCTGTGCTAATAAACTCTACGAATTTCTTTTTCATATCAGGTGGAAAAATGATGTATATGATGTGTATATGTGTGGATAAAGACTTCTCGAGTGAGAATTTCTAGCAAAGTTTAAAATTCTGTGGAACAAATACCAGAGATAAATTGCACTAGCGGTATATGCGGCTATTTAGGATTTGGCTGTGCTAATAAACCCTGCGAGTTTCATTTTCATATCAGGTGGGAAAATGATGTAAATGTTGATGTGAATCTGTATGGATAAAGACTTCTCGAGTGACAATTTTTAGCAAACTTTTAAATACTGTGGAACAAATACCAGAAATAAATTGCACTAGCAGTATATGCGGCTATTTAAGTTTTGGCTGTGCTAATAAACCCTGCGAATTTCATTTTCATATCAGGTGGAAAAATGATGTAAATGTTGATGTGAATCAGTATGGATAAATACTTCTCGAGTGACAATTTCTAGCAAATTTTAAAATTCTGTGGAGCAAATACCAGAGATAAATTGTACTAGCGGTATATACGGCTATTTAGGTCTTGGCTGTGCTAATAAACTTTGCTATTTTCATTATCATATCAGGTGGAAAAATGTACATAAAGACTTCTCGAGTGACAATTTCTAGCAAATTTTAAAATTCTATAGAGCAAATACCAGAGATAAATTGCACTAGCGGTATATGTGGCTATTTAAATCTTGGCTGTGCTAATAAACCCTGCGAATTTCTTTTTCATATCAGGTGGAAAAATGATGTATATGATGTGTATATGTGTGGATAAAGACTTCTCGATTGAGAATTTCTAGCAAAGTTTAAAATTCTGTGGAACAAATACCAGAGATAAATTGTACTAGCGGTATATGCGGCTATTTAGGTTTTGGCTGTGCTAATAAACCCTGCGAATTTCATTTTCATATCAGGTGGAAAAGTGATTAAATGTTAATGTGAATCTGTATGGATAAAGACTTCTCGAGTGAGAATTTCTAGCAAATTATAAAATTCTGTGGAACAAATACCAGAGATAAATTGCACTAGCAGTATATACGGCTGTTTAGGTCTTGGCTGTGCTAATAAACCCTGCGAGTTTAATTATCATATCAGGTGGAAAAGTGATGTAAATGTCTTTGTGAATCTGTATGGATAAAGACTTCTCGAGTGACAATTTATAGCAAATTTTAAAATTCTGTGGAACAAATACCAGAGATAAATTGCACTAGCGGTAAATGGGGCTATTTAGGTTTTGGCTGTGCTAATAAACCCTGCGAATTTCGTTTTCATATCAGGTGGAAAAATGATGTATATGATGTGTATTTGTGTACATAAAGACTTCTCGAGAGAGAATTTCTAGTAAATTATAAAATTATCTGGAGCAAATACTAGAGATAAATTGCACTAGCGGTATATACGGCTATTAAGGTCTTGGCTGTGCTAATAAACCCTGCGAATTTCATTTTCATATCAGGTGGAAAAATGATGTACGGATATCTTAAAAATGAGTGAATTTGGAGTTGTACCACTCTTGCAGCAAATGAGCGAATTGAAATAGGAGACCTATTGGTATTTTCTTTTAAAATAAAAAGGATTGGCTATTTTACATGTTCAAACATGTACACTAGTGTATATATATATGGAAAATGGAGATCTAGGCCTATTTGAATTGGTACATGCCAATACGTTAAAAATTTTTGGTCTCCTCTGGTAGAATTAGAAATTTTTTATAGGCATAGTCGCAATTGTATGTCGGAAGAGAAGACCTAGGCCTATCTAATTTTGCACATCCTGTTAAAATAATAAGGGTAAAAATTAAACAAGTTATAATATGTGTAAATGTGTATTTTTGTGCATAAAGACTTCTCGAGTGAGAATTTCTAGAAAATTTTAAAATTATATGGAGCAAACACTAAAGATAAATTGCACTAGTGGTATATACGGCTATTAAGGTCTTGGCTGTGCTAATAAACCCTGCGAATTTCATTTTCATATCAGGTGGAAAAGTGATGTAAATGTTGATGTGAATCTGTATGGATAAAGACTTCTCGATTGAGAATTTCTAGCAAATTTTAAAATTCTGTGGAATAAAAAAACGAGATAAATTGCACTAGCGGTATATACGGCTATTTAGGTCTTGGCTGTGCTAACAAACCCTGCGTGTTTCATTTTCATATCAGGTGGAATATTGATGTAAATGTTGATGTGAATCTGTATGGATAAAGACTTCTCTTTCATATCAGGTGGAATATTGATGTAAATGTTGATGTGAATCTGTATGGATAAAGACTTCTCGAGTGACGATTTCTAGCAAATTTTAAAATTCTGTGGAACAAATACCAGAGATAAATTGCACTAGCGGTATATGCGGTTATTTAGGTCTTGGCTGTGCTAATAAACCCTTCGAATTTCTTTTTCATATCAGGTGGAAAAATGATGTTTATGATGTGTATATGTGTGGATAAAGACTTCTCGATTGGGAATTTCTAGCAAAGTTTAAAGATCTATGGAACAAATACCAGAGATAAATTGCACTAGCGGTATATGCGGCTATTTAGGTCTTGGCTGTGCTAATAAACCTTGCGATTTCCCTTTTCATATCAGGTGGAAAAATGATGTATATGATGTGTATTTGTGTGCATAAAGACTTCTCGAGTGAGAATTTCTAGTAAATTTTAAAATTCTGTGGAGCAAATACCAGAGATAAATTGCACTAGCGGTATATGTGGCTATTTAAATTTTGGCTGTGCTAATAAACCCTGCGAATTTCTTTTTCATATCAGGTGGAAAAATGATGTATATGATGTGTATATGTGTGGATAAAGACTTCTCGATTAAGAATTTCTAGCAAAGTTTAAAATTCTGTGGAACAAATACCAGAGATAAATTGTACTAGCGGTATATGCGGCTATTTAGGTTTTGGCTGTGCTAATAAACCCTGCGAATTTCATTTTCATATCAGGTGGAAAAGTGATTTAAATGTTAATGTGAATCTGTATGGATAAAGACTTCTCGAGTGAGAATTTCTAGCAAACTTTAAAATTCTGTGGAACAAATACCAGAGATAAATTGCACTAACGGTATATACGGCTGTTTAGGTCTTGGCTGTGCTAATAAACCCTGCGAGTTTAATCATAATATCAGGTGGAAAAGTGATGTAAATGTTGATGTGAATCTGTATGGATAAAGACTTCTCGAGTGACAATTTATAGCAAATTTTAAAATTCTGTGGAACAAATACCAGAGATAAATTGCACTAGCGGTAAATGCGGCTATTTAGGTTTTGGCTGTGCTAATAAACCCTGCGAATTTCGTTTTCATATCAGGTGGAAAAATGATGTATATGATGTGTATTTGTGTACATAAAGACTTCTCGAGAAAGAATTTCTAGTAAATTATAAAATTATCTGGAGCAAATACTAGAGATAAATTGCACTAGCGGTATATACGGCTATTTAGGTCTTGGCTGTGCTAATAAACCCTGCGAATTTCATTTTCATATAAGGTGGAAAAATGATGTAAATGTTGATGTAAATCTGTATGGATAAAGACTTCTCTAATGACAATTTCTAGCAAACTTTAAAATTCTGTGGAGCAAATACCAGAGATAAATTGTACTTGCGGTATATACGGCTATTTAGGTCCAGGCTGTGCTAATAGTCCCTGCGATTTTTATTTTCATATCAGGTGGAAAAATGATGTATATGATGTGTATTTGTGTACATAAAGACTTCTCGAGTGAGAATTTCTAGCAAACTTTAAAATCCTGTAGAGCAAATACCAGAGATAAATTGCACTAGCGGTATATACGGCTATTTAGGTCTTGGCTGTTCTAATAAACCCTGCGAATTTTGTTTTCATATCAGGTGGAAAAATGATGTAAATGATGTGTATTTGTGTGGATAAAGACTTCTCGAGTGAGAATTTCTAGCAAAGTTTAAAATTCTGTGGAGCAAATACCAGAAATAAATTGCACTAGCGGTATATGCGGCTATTTAGGTCTTGGCTGTGCTAATAAACTCTCCGAATTTCTTTTTCATATCAGGTGGAAAAATGATGTATATGATGTGTATATGTGTGGATAAAGACTTCTCGAGTGAGAATTTCTAGCAAAGTTTAAAATTCTGTGGAACAAATACCAGAGATAAATTGCACTAGCGGTATATACGGCTAATTAGGTCCTGGCTGTGTTAATATACCCTGCAAATTACATTTTCAAATCAGGTAGAAAAATGATGTATATGATGTGTATTTGTGTGCATAAAGACTTCTCGAGTGAGAATTTCTAGTAAATTATAAAATTATATGGAGCAAATACTAGGGATAAACTGCTCTAGCGGTATATACGGCTATTAAGGTCTTGGCTGTGCTAATGAACCCTGCGAATTTCATTTTCATACAAGGTGGAAAAGTGATTTAAATGTTGATGTGAATCTGTATGGATAAAGACTTCTCGAGTGAGAATTTCTAGCAAAGTTTAAAATTCTGTGGAACAAATACCAGAGATAAATTGCACTAGGGGTATATACGGCTGTTTAGGTCTTGGCTGTGCTAATAAACCCTGCGAGTTTCATTTTCATATCAGGTGGGAAAATGATGTAAATGTTGATGTGAATCTGTATGGATAAAGACTTCTCGAGTGACAATTTTTAGCAAACTTTTAAATACTGTGGAACAAATACCAGAAATAAATTACACTAGAAGTATATGCAGCTATTTAAGTTTTGGCTGTGCTAATAAACCCTGCGAATTTCATTTTCATATCAGGTGGAAAAATGATGTAAATGTTGATGTGAATCTGTATGGATAAATACTTCTCGAGTGAGAATTTCTAGTAAATTTTAAAATTCTGTGGAGCAAATACCAGAGATAAATTGTACTAGCGGTATATACGGCTATTTAGGTCTTGGCTGTGCTAATAAACTTTGCTATTTTCATTATCATATCAGGTGGAAAAATGATGTATATGATGTGTATTTGTGTACATAAAGACTTCTCGGGTGAGAATTTCTAGCAAATGTTAAAATTCTATAGTGCAAATACCAGAGATAAATTGCACTAGCGGTATATACGGCTATTTAGGTCTTGGCTGTACTAATAAACCCTGCGAATTTCATTTTCATATCAGGTGGAAAAATGATGTACGGATATCTTAAAAATGAGTGAATTTGGAGTTGTACCACTCTTGCAGCAAATGAGCGAATTGAAATAGGAGACCTTTTGGTATTTTCTTTTAAAATAAAATGATTGGCTATTTTACATGTTCAAACATGTACACTAGTGTATATATATATGGAAAATGGAGATCTAGGCCTATTTGAATTGGTACATGCCAATACGTTAAAAATGTTTGGTCTCCTCTGGTAGAATTAGAAATTTGTTATAGGCATAGTCGCAATTGTATGTCGGAAGAGTAGACCTAGGCCTATCTTATTTTGCACATCCTGTTAAAATAATAATTGTAAAAATTAAACAAGTTATAATATGTGTAAATGTGTATTTTTGTGCATAAAGACTTCTCGAGTGAGAATTTCTAGAAAATTTTAAAATTATATGGAGCAAACACTAAAGATAAATTGCACTAGTGGTATATACGGCTATTAAGATCTTAACTGTGCTAATAAACCCTGCGAATTTCATTTTCATATCAGGTGGAAAAGTGATGTAAATGTTGATGTGAATCTGTATGGATAAAGACTTCTCGATTGAGAATTTCTAGCAAATTTTAAAATTCTGTGGAATAAAAAAACGAGATAAATTGCACTAGCGGTATATACGGCTATTTAGGTCTTGGCTGTGCTAACAAACCCTGCGTGTTTCATTTTCATATCAGGTGGAATATTGATGTAAATGTTGATGTGAATCTGTATGGATAAAGACTTCTCTTTCATATCAGGTGGAATATTGATGTAAATGTTGATGTGAATCTGTATGGATAAAGACTTCTCGAGTGACGATTTCTAGCAAATTTTAAAATTCTGTGGAACAAATACCAGAGATAAATTGCACTAGCGGTATATGCGGCTATTTAGGTCTTGGCTGTGCTAATAAACCCTTCGAATTTCTTTTTCATATCAGGTGGAAAAATGATGTTTATGATGTGTATATGTGTGGATAAAGACTTCTCGATTGGGAATTTCTAGCAAAGTTTAAAATTCTGTGGAACAAATACCAGAGATAAATTGCACTAGCGGTATATGCGGCTATTTAGGTCTTGGCTGTGCTAATAAACCCTGCGAATTCCCTTTTCATATCAGGTGGAAAAATGATGTATATGATGTGTATTTGTGTGCATAAAGACTTCTCGAGTGAGAATTTCTAGTAAATTTTAAAATTCTGTGGAGCAAATACCAGAGATAAATTGCACTAGCGGTATATGTGGCTATTTAAATTTTGGCTGTGCTAATAAACCCTGCGAATTTCTTTTTCATATCAGGTGGAAAAATGATGTATATGATGTGTATATGTGTGGATAAAGACTTCTCGATTGAGAATTTCTAGCAAAGTTTAAAATTCTGTGGAACAAATACCAGAGATAAATTGTACTAGCGGTATATGCGGCTATTTAGGTTTTGGCTGTGCTAATAAACCCTGCGAATTTCATTTTCATATCAGGTGGAAAAGTGATTTAAATGTTAATGTGAATCTGTATGGATAAAGACTTCTCGAGTGAGAATTTCTAGCAAACTATAAAATTCTGTGGAACAAATACCAGAGATAAATTGCACTAGCGGTATATACGGCTGTTTAGGTCTTGGCTGTGCTAATAAACCCTGCGAGTTTAATTATCATATCAGGTGGAAAAGTGATGTAAATGTCGATGTGAATCTGTATGGATAAAGACTTCTCGAGTGACAATTTATAGCAAATTTTAAAATTCTTTGGAACAAATACCAGAGATAAATTGCACTAGCGGTATATACGGCTATTTAGGTCTTGGCTGTGCTAATAAGCCCTGCGAATTTCATTTTCATATCAGGTGGAAAAATGATGTAAATGATGTGTATTTGTGTGGATAAAGACTTCTCGAGTGAGAATTTCTAGCAAAGTTTAAAATTCTGTGGAGCAAATACCAGAAATAAATTACACTAGCGGTATTTGCGGCTATTTAGATCTTGGCCGTGCTAATAAACTCTGCGATTTTCATTTTTATATCAGGTGGAAAAATGATGTATATGATGTGTATATGTGTGGAAAAAGATTTCTCAAGTGAGAATTTCTAGTAAATTATAAAATTATATGGAGCAAATACTAGGAATAAACTGCACTAGCGGTATATACGGCTATTAAGGTCTTGGCTGTGCTAATAAACTCTGCGAATTTCATTTTCATATCAGGTGGAAAAGTGATTTAAATGTTGATGTGAATCTGTATGGATAAAGACTTCTCGAGTGAGAATTGCTAGCAAACTTTAAAATTCTGTGGAACAAATACCAGAGATAAATTGCACTAGCGTTATATACGGCTATTAAGGTCTTGGCTGTGCTAATAAACTCTGCGATTTTCATTTTCATATCAGGTGGGAAAATGATGTAAATGTTGATGTGAATCTGTATGGATAAAGACTTCTCGAGTGACAATTTTTAGCAAACTTTTAAATACTGTGGAACAAATACCAGAAATAAATTGCACTAGCAGTATATGCGGCTATTTAAGTTTTGGCTGTGCTAATAAACCCTGCGAATTTCATTTTCAAATCAGGTGGAAAAATGATGTAAATGGTGATGTGAATCAGTATGGATAAATACTTCTCGAGTGACAATTTCTAGCAAATTTTAAAATTCTGTGGAGCAAATACCAGAGATAAATTGTACTAGCGGTATATACGGCTATTTAGGTCTTGGCTGTGCTAATAAACTTTGCTAATTTCATTATCATATCAGGTGGAAAAATGTACATAAAGACTTCTCGAGTGAGAATTTCTAGCAAATTTTAAAATTCTATAGAGCAAATACCAGAGATAAATTGCACTAGCGGTATATACGGCTATTTAGGTCTTGGCTGTGCTAATAAACCCTGCGAATTTCATTTTCATATCAGGTGGAAAAATGATGTACGGATATCTTAAAAATGAGTGAATTTGGAGTTGTACCACTCTTGCAGCAAATGAGCGAATTGAAATAGGAGACCTATTGGTATTTTCTTTTAAAATAAAAAGGATTGGCTATTTTACATGTTCAAACATGTACACTAGTGTATATATATATGGAAAATGGAGATCTAGGCCTATTTGAATTGGTACATGCCAATACGTTAAAAATGTTTGGTCTCCTCTGGTAGAATTAGAAATTTTTTATAGGCATAGTCGCAATTGTATGTCGGAAGAGTAGACCTAGGCCTATCTAATTTTGCACATCCTGTTAAAATAATAAGGGTAAAAATTAAACAAGTTATAATATGTGTAAATGTGTATTTTTGTGCATAAAAACTTCTCGAGTGAGAATTTCTAGAAAATTTTAAAATTATATGGAGCAAACACTAAAGATAAATTCCACTAGTGGTATATACGGCTATTAAGGTCTTGGCTGTGCTAATAAACCCTGCGAATTTCATTTTCATATCAGGTGGAAAAGTGATGTAAATGTTGATGTGAATCTGTATGGATAAAGACTTCTCGATTGAGAATTTCTAGCAAATTTTAAAATTCTGTGGAATAAAAAAACGAGATAAATTGCACTAGCGGTATATACGGCTATTTAGGTCTTGGCTGTGCTAACAAACCCTGCGTGTTTCATTTTCATATCAGGTGGAATATTGATGTAAATGTTGATGTGAATCTGTATGGATAAAGACTTCTCTTTCATATCAGGTGGAATATTGATGTTAATGTTGATGTGAATCTGTATGGATAAAGACTTCTCGAGTGACGATTTCTAGCAAATTTTAAAATTCTGTGGAACAAATACCAGAGATAAATTGCACTAGCGGTATATGCGGTTATTTAGGTCTTGGCTGTGCTAATAAACCCTTCGAATTTCTTTTTCATATCAGGTGGAAAAATGATGTTTATGATGTGTATATGTGTGGATAAAGACTTCTCGATTGGGAATTTCTAGCAAAGTTTAAAATTCTGTGGAACAAATACCAGAGATAAATTGCACTAGCGGTATATGCGGCTATTTAGGTCTTGGCTGTGCTAATAAACCCTGCGAATTCCCTTTTCATATCAGGTGGAAAAATGATGTATATGATGTGTATTTGTGTGCATAAAGACTTCTCGATTGAGAATTTCTAGTAAATTTTAAAATTCTGTGGAGCAAATACCAGAGATAAATTGCACTAGCGGTATATGTGGCTATTTAAATTTTGGCTGTGCTAATAAACCCTGCGAATTTCTTTTTCATATCAGGTGGAAAAATGATGTATATGATGTGTATATGTGAGGATAAAGACTTCTCGATTAAGAATTTCTAGCAAAGTTTAAAATTCTGTGGAACAAATACCAGAGATAAATTGTACTAGAGGTATATGCGGCTATTTAGGTTTTGGCTGTGCTAATAAACCCTGCGAATTTCATTTTCATATCAGGTGGAAAAGTGATTTAAATGTTAATGTGAATCTGTATGGATAAAGACTTCTCGAGTGAGAATTTCTAGCAAACTTTAAAATTCTGTGGAACAA
The DNA here is from genome assembly GCA_932526605.1 of Nephrotoma flavescens. Lineage (NCBI taxonomy): Eukaryota > Metazoa > Arthropoda > Insecta > Diptera > Tipulidae > Nephrotoma > Nephrotoma flavescens. The sequence continues at coordinate 48,758 of CAKOBK010000829.1, forward strand.
ATACCAGAGATAAATTGCACTAGCGGTATATACGGCTGTTTAGGTCTTGGCTGTGCTAATAAACCCTGCGAGTTTAATTATCAAATCAGGTGGAAAAGTGATGTAAATGTTATGTGAATCTGTATGGATAAAGACTTCTCGAGTGACAATTTATAGCAAATTTTAAAATTCTGTGGAACAAATACCAGAGATAAATTGCACTAGCGGTAAATGCGGCTATTTAGGTTTTGGCTGTGCTAATAAACCCTGCGAATTTCTTTTTCATATCAGGTGGAAAAATGATGTATATGATGTGTATTTGTGTACATAAAGACTTCTCGAGAAAGAATTTCTAGTAAATTATAAAATTATCTGGAGCAAATACTAGAGATAAATTGCACTAGCGGTATATACGGCTATTTAGGTCTTGGCTGTGCTAATAAACCCTGCGAATTTCATTTTCATATAAGGTGGAAAAATGATGTAAATGTTGATGTAAATCTGTATGGATAAAGACTTCTCTAATGACAATTTCTAGCAAACTTTAAAATTCTGTGGAGCAAATACCAGAGATAAATTGTACTTGCGGTATATACGGCTATTTAGGTCCAGGCTGTGCTAATAGTCCCTGCGATTTTCATTTTCATATCAGGTGGAAAAATGATGTATATGATGTGTATTTGTGTACATAAAGACTTCTCGAGTGAGAATTTCTAGCAAACTTTAAAATCCTGTAGAGTAAATACCAGAGATAAATTGCACTAGCGGTATATACGGCTATTTAGGTCTTGGCTGTGCTAATAAACCCTGCGAATTTTGTTTTCATATCAGGTGGAAAAATGATGTAAATGATGTGTATTTGTGTGGATAAAGACTTCTCGAGTGAGAATTTCTAGCAAAGTTTAAAATTCTGTGGAGCAAATACCAGAAATAAATTGCACTAGCGGTATATGCGGCTATTTAGGTCTTGGCTGTGCTAATAAACTCTGCGAATTTCTTTTTCATATCAGGTGGAAAAATGATGTATATGATGTGTATATGTGTGGATAAAGACTTCTCGAGTGAGAATTTCTAGCAAAGTTTAAAATTCTGTGGAACAAATACCAGAGATAAATTGCACTAGCGGTATATACGGCTAATTAGGTCCTGGCTGTGCTAATATACCCTGCAAATTACATTTTCAAATCAGGTAGAAAAATGATGTATATGATGTGTATTTGTGTGCATAAAGACTTCTCGAGTGAGAATTTCTAGTAAATTATAAAATTATATGGAGCAAATACTAGGTATAAACTGCTCTAGCGGTATATACGGCTATTAAGGTCTTGGTTGTGCTAATGAACCCTGCGAATTTCATTTTCATACAAGGTGGAAAAGTGATTTAAATGTTGATGTGAATCTGTATGGATAAAGACTTCTCGAGTGAGAATTTCTAGCAAAGTTTAAAATTCTGTGGAACAAATACCAGAGATAAATTGCACTAGGGGTATATACGGCTGTTTAGGTCTTGGCTGTGCTAATAAACCCTGCGAGTTTCATTTTCATATCAGGTGGGAAAATGATGTAAATGTTGATGTGAATCTGTATGGATTAAGACTTCTCGAGTGACAATTTTTAGCAAACTTTTAAATACTGTGGAACAAATACCAGAAATAAATTACACTAGAAGTATATGCGGCTATTTAAGTTTTGGCTGTGCTAATAAACCCTGCGAATTTCATTTTCATATCAGGTGGAAAAATGATGTAAATGTTGATGTGAATCTGTATGGATAAATACTTCTCGAGTGACAATTTCTAGCAAATTTTAAAATTCTGTGGAGCAAATACCAGAGATAAATTGTACTAGCGGTATATACGGCTATTTAGGTCTTGGCTGTGCTAATAAACTTTGCTATTTTCATTATCATATCAGGTGGAAAAATGATGTATATGATGTGTATTTGTGTACATAAAGACTTCTCGAGTGAGAATTTCTAGCAAATTTTAAAATTCTATAGAGCAAATACCAGAGATAAATTGCACTAGCGGTATATACGGCTATTTAGGTCTTGGCTGTGCTAATAAACCTTGCTATTTCATTTTCATATCAGGTGGAAAAATGATGTACGGATATCTTAAAAATGAGTGAATTTGGAGTTGTACCACTCTTGCAGCAAATGAGCGAATTGAAATAGGAGACCTTTTGGTATTTTCTTTTAAAATAAAATGATTGGCTATTTTACATGTTCAAACATGTACACTAGTGTATATATATATGGAAAATGGAGATCTAGGCCTATTTGAATTGGTACATGCCAATACGTTAAAAATGTTTGGTCTCCTCTGGTAGAATTAGAAATTTGTTATAGGCATAGTCGCAATTGTATGTCGGAAGAGTAGACCTAGGCCTATCTTATTTTGCACATCCTGTTAAAATAATAATTGTAAAAATTAAACAAGTTATAATATGTGTAAATGTGTATTTTTGTGCATAAAGACTTCTCGAGTGAGAATTTCTAGAAAATTTTAAAATTATATGGAGCAAACACTAAAGATAAATTGCACTAGTGGTATATACGGCTATTAAGGTCTTGGCTGTGCTAATAAACCCTGCGAATTTCATTTTCATATCAGGTGGAAAAGTGATGTAAATGTTGATGTGAATCTGTATGGATAAAGACTTCTCGATTGAGAATTTCTAGCAAATTTTAAAATTCTGTGGAATAAAAAAACGAGATAAATTGCACTAGCGGTATATACGGCTATTTAGGTCTTGGCTGTGCTAACAAACCCTGCGTGTTTCATTTTTATATCAGGTGGAATATTGATGTAAATGTTGATGTGAATCTGTATGGATAAAGACTTCTCTTTCATATCAGGTGGAATATTGATGTAAATGTTGATGTGAATCTGTATGGATAAAGACTTCTCGAGTGACGATTTCTAGCAAATTTTAAAATTATGTGGAACAAATACCAGAGATAAATTGCACTAGCGGTATATGCGGCTATTTAGGTCTTGGCTGTGCTAATAAACCCTTCGAATTACTTTTTTCATATCAGGTGGAAAAATGATGTTTATGATGTGTATATGTGTGGATAAAGACTTCTCGATTGAGAATTTCTAGCAAAGTTTAAAATTATGTGGAACAAATACCAGAGATAAATTGTACTAGCGGTATATACGGCTACTTAGGTCTTGGCTGTGCTAATAAACCCTGCGAATTCCATTTTCATATCAGGTGGAAAAATGATGTATATGATGTGTATTTGTGTGCATAAAGACTTCTTGAGTGAGAATTTATAGTAAACTTTAAAATTCTGTGGAGCAAATACCAGAGATAAATTGCACTAGCGGTATATGTGGCTATTTAGGTCTTGGCTGTGCTAATAAACCCTGCGAATTTCTTTTTCATATCAGGTGGAAAAGTGATTTAAATGTTGATGTGAATCTGTATGGATAAAGACTTCTCGAGTGAGAATTTCTAGTAAACTATAAAATTATATGGAGCAAATACTAGAGATAAATTGCACTAGCGGTATATACGGCTTTTAAGGTCTTGGCTGTGCTAATAAACCTTGCGAATTTCATTTTCATATCAGGTGGAAAAGTGATGTAAATGTTGATGTGAATCTGTATGGATAAAGACTTCTCGAGTGACAATTTATAGCAAAATTTAAAATTCTGTGGAACAAATACCAGAGATAAATTGCACTAGCGGTATATGCGGCTATTAAGGTTTTGGCTGTGCTAATAAACCCTGCGAATTTCATTCTCATGTCAGGTGGAAAAATGATGTATATGATGTGTATTTGTGTACATAAAGACTTCTCGAGTGAGAATTTCTAGTAAACTATAAAATTATATGGAGCAAATACTAGAGATAAATTGCACTAGCGGTATATGCGGCTGTTTAGGTCTTGGCTGTGCTAATAAACCCTTGCGAATTTCATTTTCATATCAGGTGGAAAAATGATGTAAATGTTGATGTAAATCTGTATGGATAAAGACTTCTCGAGTGAGAATTTCTATCAAACTTTAAAATTCTGTGTAGCAAATACCAGAGATAAATTGTACTAGCGGTATATACGGCTATTTAGGTCTTGACTGTGCTAATAAACCCTGCGAGTTTCATTTTCATAGTCGGTGGAAAAATGATGTAAATGTTGATGTGAATCTGTATGGATAAAGACTTCTCGAGTGAGAGTTTCTAGCAAACTTTAAAATTCTGTTACAGTTGTATAAAGTGGAGATTTTAGTCTACGTACATTCGATTGACAATTTGTTGCAATAAAGCGAACACAGTCTCCTCTTCTTTAAAGGCGCTACCAAATGTTATGCTACCAACTTATAATTGCAAAGAACGGCCTGTATGCTTATAAGCGGGGCGCTTAGGACAACACCTACACGCGCTTTAGAGGTTATGTTCCATCTTATTCCAATCGAATTTTGTTACAGGCTGGCTACTGCCAACCTGCAGATTTCACTTAAACACATGCAGAGGCCTCCACGGTGATATTTTGCCGGCTAAGTTCTCAGCGAGAATTGCTAGGGTCGTGGGGTTTGAGGCTTACATGGTTCCTGGCTTACACCGTGATTAAATACAGAAAGTTGGGGAAACGCAAATAATAATAAAACCGAGTTCCGCCGAAATTCGTAGGCCGGAACCTGAGGAACGAACCGAATAATCAAAATAAATTATAAAAATAATAATAATAACGGTAGAGGTGCCTTGGTGCGCGCATCCATTCGAATTCAAACAGGGTTAAACCCTGGTTACGAAATTGGATGCGGGCACCAAGGGACCGCAATCACTATGCCGACACAGGATGGGAAATCCCCCTCATCATACTCAACCGAAAATTTTAATAATTCATTTTATTTACTTAATCTATACTCAAAATAAAATAAAAAAAAAACCCAATTTCCCACGCGAAACAAAAGAAAAAAGAGAAAGAGCGAGAGCGAGAGAGAGAAACGAGAGAGAGAGAGTGAGAGCAATGCACATCGAGCGTGCGCGCGACTTATGACCGTTATTTCGGCGCTCGATTACAATCAAAAAAATTTATGTATATAAATTTGTAAAAAAATTGAAAAATAAATTTATAAAGAATAAAAATTTAAAACAAAAAAGTGAAATAAAAATAAAAAAATAAAAGAAATGTACCTTAATTAATAAAAAAACAAAAATCTGTTGCGGCCTTGCGCGGCCGTCATGCCACAGGGTCGCCGCCCCGGACCGTTGCGGTGCCTTTCACCGTTACCAAAAAGGTTGCGGCCTTGGTGCCGTCGTTGAGCGACTCCCCGCCTTTGCGCTCGAGCGCGTGCCTGGTTGGGCACAATGTTGCGGGGCCTTACCCCGATACCGATATAATTGGCTCGCAATCGAATGTAATGAATGTCACACCTCCAGCAATTAGATGTATTATAGTGTCACGTTCACGATTTCTCACTCCTTTAATTAACTGTTCTCCAAGTTAATAATTGATAAATTTACTAATTTTTCCACTACAGACAATGTTTAAATATTTCTATCAAATATCCAACTTTCGTAAAGTAATTGAAGATTATCGTATTTCATAAATCATTCCAGAAAACTGATTTTTAAGCATACACAGAAAAATTCACTCATTTCACACAAAATAAGTTGTTTTTGTAAAACAGCAAAATTTTTTTGTCTTTTTTATATTTATAGATAGGAATTTTTGTCGTACTTTTCAACAACACAATATTTATATAAATTTTTAGAGATAAGATGTTTCTCTTCTATTTTGTCTTTAAAACACACTAATTTAATCAATTCGAAATATGAATTGTTTATTACAAATAATGAAATTCAGTTTACAATAATTTTTTATTTTTAATTAATTAAATGATGACTTTTGGAAATTTATTACTTTCAACTCACTGTACAACTATAATCTCACAAAAAAAACTCTCAACACAACTTTATTTTTTAAAGACAAAAACTAGAATGAATTTACAAAAAAGAAATTCGAGCGTCGCACAAACGACGCGCAAAACATTCCAGAACAATTGTCTTTCTTCTCTGTTTCTCGTTTACATCAATTCGCATTGATATAAACGAGAGGCATATAAGAAAAACATTCTTATGGAATGTTTTGCTTTACGCACACACTCGACTCGCATTGCTCTCTCCCTTCCAACATCTTTCTCACCCTTGCGCCACCTTACAAAAGGTACGTACAAAACAACATCCACAAAAGTGGGGACAACAACCAACATTGAGAAAACATAGCAAGTGGAGGCACAAACCCGAGAAAATAACATACAAACAGCGCTTGTTACGATCATGTAATCGTAACAAACGTGGGAACGTCCCACACCCTGAGATGTCTCATACGCCGGGCCTAAAACAAACAATACGAAAATAAAAACAATTTAATTGAAATGCACACCCATTGTACCGCGACAAACTAATATTGCGATAGAGTGAAGCATGTGTCATGTGCGGATATCTTTTACATGATACGTGCCTAATGATTTGCCATTCAAATCTTCGACCGCGTACGCCACTTGTCCGATTTTGCTGGTAATAATCGCCAATTTAGCGGAAAATTTATTCGGTGCATCGCTCAAAGTAAACGATCGTATAAAAACAGATTGACCGACTCGGAAAGAGCGCTTATTACTACGTAGGTTATAATGTTGAGCTCCCTTTTCGTGTGCTACGCGTAAGTAATGAGTTATACGATCTTTTAGGAGGTTTACTCGATCTGGCTTAGCCCATACCTGGACTTCGCTGGGATCATGTTCATCGAGTAACCGTCGCAATGAGTGATCCGAACCATGCATCGACATATGTTGACCGAACACGACATAATGAGGGGAGTAATGTATCGAATCGTGTATGGCATTACGTAAAGAAGCCGCAATTTCTTGCAAATTTTTGTCCCACTGATTATGATCGTGATCGCTCAAATATGATCGAATGCTAGCAATCAACGTTCTATTAACACGCTCGGAGGTGTTGCTTTGGGGCGAGTACACCGGCGTACGTAAATGGGTTACACCGTATTTAACTAACAGGTCTTTAAATAAATTCGAGGTGAACTGCTTCCCATTATCGGAGGTAATAATTTCGGGTACGGAAAATAAAAGGAATACCTCATTTTCCAAAAATCGACACAATAATGAGGCAGACGCTTCGCGTAAGGGTTTTACTACTACGAATTTCGAATAATGATCCAGAACGATAACGATACAGGTATTTCCGAGTTTCGAACGTGGATACGGACCCAAAAAATCGACATATAGTTTTTGAAACGGGCGAGTTGACGTGACCTGAGCTCCAATGGCTGGTTGCGTAGAGAAATTAACAGCTTTGTTCATTTTACATTTAGTGCAGCTAGCAACGTATTGTTTAACTTGTTTTGCCATTTGAGGCCAGTAAAATTGACGCTGAAGGCGTTCGAGAGTTTTGCTGCCGCCTAAATGTGCTGAAGTGGGAGGTACGTGAGCCTGTTCAATAAGCGTTGAAGTTAAGGAATTAGGAATAACGAGTTTCCAATTCGAAAGGTCGGTATCCGTATATTTAAAACCGAAGGAAGGGGATATTAATAGTTTATCAACCTGGATCTTGTAGTTGTGCGAACAATCTTTTAAGCTACGAATTTTTTCGATCTGGTCGACGTAATCTGGATCTTGGAACGCAACCGAATTTTGATCAACGTGTAGAATGGGTACTGAAGGTATTAACGCATTCACGGAAGGGTCGATGTTTTTACTCAACAAGGCTGGATCTCCAAATTGAACACCAGGATCAGGCGTGCTCTTACTTTCGGAATCATCCTCACAAGGAGCGGATTCATCCGGAAAAGCTCGAGACAACGCATCAGATACAACGTTAACTGACCCTTTTCGGTATCCAATCTGAAAATCCAGCGCTTGGAGTTTAAGACTCCATCTCGCCAAACGTCCGGAGAGGTCTTTCTGGCTCATTAACCAGCGTTAACTGGAATGGTCGGTATAAATGACGAACGGATAGCCTTCCACGTAAGGACGGAATTTTCGCACGCTGAGGACGGCAGCGTAGCATTCCAGCTCGGTCACCGAGTAGTTTCGCTGCGCCGCATTGAGCTTATGGGAATAAAACTCAATGGGCCGCTCCACCCCCTCGGCGTCCACCTGAAATAAGACACTACCGACCCCAACGGCACTGGCATCGCACTGAATAAAAAAGGGTTTTGTATAATCAGGATGCGTCAAAACTGGGGCAGTTGACAAGGCGGTTTTGAGAGCGTTAAAGGAGGAATCAGCAGCTGCAGACCAACATACTTTAGTGTTTTTACCAGTAAGATCGGTGAGAGAAGAAGCTAAAGAGGCGAAATTCGGAATGAAGCGACGGTACCATCCGCACATTCCCAGAAAACGTCTAATCTGTTTCGTCGTTTTCGGAATAGGGTACTCCAGAATAGCTTTACATTTGTCTGGGTTTGTACGGAGGCAACCATCACCCACAATATAACCTAAATATTCGACTTCTTTCAACACAAACTTACTTTTGGTCAAATTGATTGTTAAACCGGCATCCGTCAGATATCCAGCAACCTGTTGTAGCAACTCGAAGTGTTCGGCCAGAGTGGAGGATGTGACCAGAAGGTCATCGAGGTACACAAAGACCTTATCGTGTAGCTGGTACGGGATAACGCGGTGCATTAAGCGACAAAGCGTCTGTGGGGCGTTGCATAAGCCAAACGGCATCACCTTGAACTGATACAAGGGCCGTCCAGGAACCGTAAACGCTTATTTATCGCGGGATGCTGGGTCGAGTGGGATCTGCCAAAAGGCATCCTTCAAATCGATCGCCGAAATGAATCGGGTGTGTCCTAAACGACCCAACAATCCGTTGATTATGGGCAGCGGATAAGCATCCTTGACGGTGGCCTTGTTCAGTTCTCTAGCATCCAAGCACAAACGAACTTTGCCATTGGCCTTACGCACCAACGTGACCGGTGAACACCAGGAACTTTGTGACTCCTCGATGACCCTCAAGGGATGTGCGGCCCAAACCTAAAATATCGCTGCTCGGAAAATGTTCGCGGATAAGATCCAATTTACGACGATCATCAGATGTTAAAATATGAAATTTGGGTGTGTTGGTAGTTTCACCTAATTCGTCCGAATTATTTAACGAGGAGATTTTTGGGGAAATTCCAAAACGATTCCAAAAATCAATACCCAAATAAAGAGGTTGTTCTAAGGAAGGAACAACATGAAAATTCATAGTTTGAGTAATTCCATTAAACTCGACGTTAGCTCGTATGTAACCAAATACTCGTTGGACTTGACCACTCGCGGTAGTTATCGTGGATGGAAAATTATGAAACTCTACGAATGGATTCGACAAGATTTTCTCCGCTCCATTCCCGAGAACACTGACACTCGCCCCGCTGTCGAAAAGACCCTTAAAAGGGATCTTATTTATAAAGACCTGGGCGTAAGGCCGAGTGTCACTACCCTCGGAGAACAAAACGGAGGAAATCACGTCGTTTCTCATTGTAGCGCGGTGGTTCCAATATTTCTTGGAACGTTTTAAACGATCTAACTTGGCTAACGACGGAGAATTATAGAAAAACTTTAGAGCGAGAGGAAGGGAAGGGGAATTTGGTGAGGAAGAAGGATCGGGAAGGGAATCATTACTAGCAGACGAGTTTACTTCTTCATCGGATTCGACGGGGAGCGGAGTTCCGCGTTTGTGTTGCTCGCTGCATTCTCCTGAATCGGTTTGAGTGGCTCTATCCTCTGTACTATCCGCAGTCTGGGTTGAGGCTGATTTGTTCTCTGTACTCTCAGTCTGAGTGGAGGTGGATTGGATCTCGGTACACTCCGTCTGAGTGGCCGTTGTGGTGACGACATTTTTACCGTAATGCGAAGGCTGTATATAATCTGATCTCGAGTTGTCTGTTGAGATTTGTCCTCCAGGACGTCTCGCCGCTGCCGATGGAAACCTGCTCCCCGCTTGAATTGCGGATACTGAGTTATCGGGTAGAACATCAGTCAAGAGATAATTCTCATGAGAGTCATATGCTCCAACATCATCATACGGACTGCCTGATGACTCATTGATCACGCGTCGTGGATGGATTGCAGGGTCCGCCGTAGCTTTGATCCGCCTGAAAGACTCCTCCCAAGCAGAGCAACTTTTGATCAGCTCATTTATGGTGCTAAACCGACGATCGGTGAGATGAAACTGTAATTCTGGCTTCATGTTCGCCATTAAAATTTCGATGAGCTCCTCGTCCGAATACGGTGTACGACATTGTAGCGTTAGACTCCACACTTGATCAAAAAAATCTAGGAAACTTTCGTTGGGTCGTTGTTTGCGTGCCTCGACGGTTCGCCGGATTTTGTAATTGTTGCGACGGTCTTTAAAGCGCTCGATGATACCGCTTCGTAGATCTGTCCAGGTAGCGTTCGGATTATGTTTGCGGAATGTCCAATACCACTGCAAGGCGATATCTTCCAGGATGGTATGTAGCTCGAATAACAAGGTTTGGTTGGACAATCCGCGAGACGAAGCGATGGTGTCTACCTGAAACAGGAACATGTCGATCGTGATGCCCGCCGGGTCTCCTGTGTAACTTAGTCCGCTTTCCGATAATAAGGGTCCATCGATAAAGTTTTGCTCCCACTCATCTTGATTTAGTAAGGTGATATCCATTTTGGATGATGACAGGATAGAGGGATGAACTCGCTCGATTTAATTTGGCAAAGAAAATTAGACTCGAAGTATGCAATCTTTATTAAATTTTTCAATAATATACAAAAAAAATGAATTCAATTAGTTTTAAATGAAACTGAAGGTTTCAAATAAAATGGTTCGGAATAATTCCACAAACACAATAACAAAAAAAAGAAATATAGAGAAAAAAAATATAAATATTAAATATAAATGAAATAATAATAAGAAATTTGGTACTAGAGATGAAACCGCGATCCACTAAAAACCTGAGGCCCGTAATCCCCAAATTTAACGTCGGGATATTTGACGAGAAACCCTCGAAAGCGGTACCTTATCGTAACCTTCCTTTGGAGGGGCTCGTTGAAAAACATTTTAAATATCCAAAATAAAGAAAGAATAATAATAACGAGAATCAAACTACCAACACACCCAATAGTACGCCGATAGTAACATTACAACCAAATAATAATATAACAATATAATTAGAAAAATAAAAGAAAAAAGAAAGGAATGGATACCTTGTAGTGGTTTGCGGGGTACGATTGTTTTAACACGGAGAGGACGAGATACCCCCCAAAGTGGCGCTTTTCAATGAGAACCTACTTTGGAGGGGCTCGTTGAAATTTGAAACAATACGAAAACCAAAAATACAAAAAAATCCCAAGACTACCAACACACCCAAGGGTATGCAGGCAGAATAAAATAAATTCAAAAGAAAAGAAAAACGATGCGAATGAAAAAAAAAAAAATGAAATACTAAATGTACCCGCGGGTTCCAATACAACCCATATACGAAATCAACGCAACCAAAATCAAAAATATCAAAATATCATATCAAATCATATCAAATATCAAAAATATCAAGTATCGAAATATCAAAAAAAATCAAATCAAATAAAATCAAAATATCAAAAAAAAATCAATTAAACATATCAAAAATAAATTTAGATCAATACAACGAAACGGATGGTATGATGAGAGTGGAAATCCCACTCCGTGTCGGCTAAATAATAAAATAAAATAATAATAATAATAAAATGTTCTGTTCCTCAAATTTCGGCCAAGAAATTTCGGGGACAAGACAAAATGAAGCTACACTAAACTCCAGACAAATGACATCCGAGCTCCACCACAATCGAACACCACATAGTGGAAATGGGAAAGAGCTCGGAAATCGGATGTCTGAAGAATAGGGGTATGACACCCCCATCTACGCGCAATCAAACAACCCGTGCTGGTTGCGATCGCAGATGGGGAATGCCAACCGGGAGACTGGCTTTGGTGTGCGTGTCCAGGCGAAGTCAAACAGTGTGAAACACTTGTTTCGGCGCTGGACACTCACGCCAAAGGGAATGAAGCTACAAATCATAAGAAATCAAAAAATTAAAATTCGCGATTTGTTTGGGCGCCACTGTTACAGGCTGGCTACTGCCAACCTGCAGATTTCACTTAAACACATGCAGAGGCCTCCACGGTGATATTTTGCCGGCTAAGTTCTCAGCGAGAATTGCTAGGGTCGTGGGGTTTGAGGCTTACATGGTTCCTGGCTTACACCGTGATTAAATACAGAAAGTTGGGGAAACGCAAATAATAATAAAACCGAGTTCCGCCGAAATTCGTAGGCCGGAACCTGAGGAACGAACCGAATTATCAAAATAAATTATAAAAATAATAATAATAACGGTAGAGGTGCCTTGGTGCGCGCATCCATTCGAATTCAAACAGGGTTAAACCCTGGTTACGAAATTGGATGCGGGCACCAAGGGACCGCAATCACTATGCCGACACAGGATGGGAAATCCCCCTCATCATACCCAACCGAAAATTTTAATAATTCATTTTATTTACTTAATCTATACTCAAAATAAAATAAAAAAAAAACCCAACTTCCCACGCGAAACAAAAGAAAAAAGAGAAAGAGCGAGAGAGAGAAACGAGAGAGAGAGAGTGAGAGCAATGCACATCGAGCGTGCGCGCGACTTATGACCGTTATTTCGGCGCTCGATTACAATCAAAAAAATTTATGTATATAAATTTGTAAAAAAATTGAAAAATAAATTTATAAAGAATAAAAATTTAAAACAAAAAATGAAATAAAAATAAAAAAATAAAAGAAATGTACCTTAATTAATAAAAAAACAAAAATCTGTTGCGGCCTTGCGCGGCCGTCATGCCACAGGGTCGCCGCCCCGGACCGTTGCGGTGCCTTTCACCGTTACCAAAAAGGTTGCGGCCTTGGTGCCGTCGTTGAGCGACTCCCCGCCTTTGCGCTCGAGCGCGTGCCTGGTTGGGCACAATGTTGCGGGGCCTTACCCCGATACCGATATAATTGGCTCGCAATCGAATGTAATGAATGTCACACCTCCAGCAATTAGATGTATTATAGTGTCACGTTCACGATTTCACACTCCTTTAATTAACTGTTCTCCAAGTTAATAATTGATAAATTTACTAATTTTTCCACTACAGACAATGTTTAAATATTTCTATCAAATATCCAACTTTCGTAAAGTAATTGAAGATTATCGTATTTCATAAATCATTCCAGAAAACTGATTTTTAAGCATACACAGAAAAATTCACTCATTTCACACAAAATAAGTTGTTTTTGTAAAACAGCAAAATTTTTTTGTCTTTTTTATATTTATAGATAGGAATTTTTGTCGTACTTTTCAACAACACAATATTTATATAAATTTTTAGAGATAAGATGTTTCTCTTCTATTTTGTCTTTAAAACACACTAATTTAATCAATTCGAAATATGAATTGTTTATAACAAATAATGAAATTCAGTTTACAATAATTTTTTATTTTTAATTAATTAAATGTTGACTTTTGGAAATTTATTACTTTCAACTCACTGTACAACTATAATCTCACAAAAAAAACTCTCAACACAACTTTATTTTTTAAAGACAAAAACTCGAATGAATTTACAAAAAAGAAATTCGAGCGTCGCACAAACGACGCGCAAAACATTCCAGAACAATTGTCTTTCTTCTCTGTTTCTCGTTTACATCAATTCGCATTGATATAAACGAGAGGCATATAAGAAAAACATTCTTATGGAATGTTTTGCTTTACGCACACACTCGACTCGCATTGCTCTCTCCCTTCCAACATCTTTCTCACCCTTGCGCCACCTTACAAAAGGTACGTACAAAACAACATCCACAAAAGTGGGGACAACAACCAACATTGAGAAAACATAGCAAGTGGAGGCACAAACCCGAGAAAATAACATACAAACAGCGCTTGTTACGATCATGTAATCGTAACAATTTTTTTGTAAGCAGATGGCAGCCAATGTGGCTACAAGGCTCTCGGCTGTCTCTCAGTGGAAGTGTCTTCAGGCGGGACACTCGACGATTGTTAGATCACTAGGGGAAGAACTGGTGAATCTAGATTATATTAAACCAACGTTGTGCTTCGATATAGGTTTCCGGATCATCTGTCCTTTTAGGGAATCCTGGAGGAACGGATCAATACTGGAAAACGAGGCACTGCAATTTTTCACGGACGGCTCTAAGCTAGACGGCAAAGTAGGAGCCGGAGTCTTCTGTGAGAAGCTTAATCTTAATATTTCTGTTCGTCTCCCTGACTACTGCAGCGTGTACCAGGCTGAAGTGGTGGCGATAGGCGAAGTCGGGACATGGTTGAAGCATAACGTGGTATCCGTTAGGGATATTGCGATTTATGTGGACAGTGAGGCGGCGGTCAGATCGCTAGAGGCGGTTTGTCTGAAGTCACGGGTGGCGCTGGATTGCCGATCATCTCTTAAAGAGATGAGCGAGTATTTCAGTATCCAGATAATGTGGGTCCCTGGTCACTCGGACACCACGGGAAACTGCAGGGCTGACGAACTAGCTAGGTACGGTACGACTCTCCAGATGCAACCGGAAAGGACAGGTCTGGGGAGGCCTATAGCAGCGTTCAAATTGACGCTCAGTAAAAAGGCAATCGCCTTTACAGATGAGAGGTGGACCAACACTCTCACGTGCAGGGTAGCAAAACAGGTTTGGCCAAAACTGGACCTGCGGCGCTCCAAGGCACTTATATCCCTGGGGAAACGAGATTTAGGATTGGTCGTAGGGATACTGACAGGACACTGCCTTTTTGGGGAACATGCGAGAAGGCTGGGTCTAGAGACGAATGACTTTTGTAGAAGTTGTATGGACGAAGAGGAGGAAGAGACGTTAGTTCACTTCCTATGCTCGTGTCCAGCACTGTCATACAAAAGACATAGGTACTTGGGTGTGTATAACATGGACAGCCTTTCTGAACTCGCGGACTTTGGAGTGCGAGATATTTTACGCTACATCAGTAGCTCTGGTTGGTTTCAGCGGGAGTAAGGGAAGATTGGATCCTGTGGTATCACAATGAGCCATTATTGGCCTAAGTGTGCGATAGCAGTATCCTAACTGTATAGATGTATGGTCGCTAGAAGTGGGTAAGAACTTACATTTGACCTTTGAATTGTGCAATTCACACATTAAGTTCCAATTTATTTAATAGGGCCTTTATTATCGAACTGATTCATCTGGTTTCTATCCAAAGGAGCAACGTTAGACATAGGGCGTTCAACTCGTGCCACCTTTTTTCGAGAAGCTTTACGAATATTTGGATACGCGTACTTACAGTTTGTTGAAACCGTTATCGTTATATATTTTTCTATCTAGTTTAATATAAAAAAAAAGGAAATAGTTATTCTGTGATTAACGTAAAATTATTACTGAAAATTTAAATTTATTATTTTTGTTTGTACGATATAAATATTTTTTTTGAGTAGTTTATTAATGTTAAAGTAAATTGTTGTGCATAGTGGCTTGTTAGAAGCAATAATTTTATTTCAGAGCATCTTTTAGTCCGTAGGGTACCAACGAGCGCTTTTAGAGTTCCTACAGGTGACTTTTTACGATTCTATTAATACTAAAAAAATTGCTTCTTGCATCCAAACCTACATACTGTTCTCATTTTATCTGAACAACAATTTATTTTTATTTGTTTTAATTTATGTAAAGATAATGATTTCCGTATATCAATAAAGATGTTTAAAATTATGAAGTGATTCCGTTTTCTAAGTTGTTGGTGGTGAATTGATTTGCGAGGATCATGTGTGAATTTGGTTAAGATGCAACACGATAGGTTTTTGTGGTGTCTTATATATGTCAGCAAAGAACCCTCATAGGCCGTTGAAATCTACCCGATTTAAAAACGTGTTGGCTGACATAGAGGCATGTCACAAAATGGCGCCCGAGCAGGGACCTGAAGGTCATGGGTTAATGTAACAGTTGATTAACCGTTATGTATATCTTGTGATCTAAGGTTTTTTTTCCCCATATGTTTTTTTGGTCGACCTAAAAAGTCATCCAAGCAGCCTCTCTGCTTAACGGGCTTCTTTATAACCGCTTATTCTTTTGTATTTTTACTACGAATTAAATATTTTTTTTCTCCATGCCATACTAGCGGCTAGTAGCCAATTAAATATTTTATTCATATTCATTTCATGGTCAATAAATTATATTAATTAGAAAGTTTGGTTTCAATGGTAAAGTTTGAACATCGATTTCAATATATTTCATCAGTAGTTAGATTATGTTGAATTCGTTATTTCCTTCTGATGGTTTATTTTTGAACTCTGTTCAGGTACACTTTAGAATTTAAATCAAACTTCTATTAATATTATATTTGTTTGGGATATGTGAAATTATGCATTGACAGTGTAGCCGATCCACCAATGAATAGATAAGTGATAAATTCATGAGTTCTTATTGGTGAATGGGATTGCTTTCTGTATAAAGAATTATTATCCTATTTTCATTTTTTCTGATATTTTGTCTTTTTGTTCACATTTGATCCAGTGCAGATAATCATCACCAACACTAACAATATTATTACATAAATATAACTAATCCTATTTTCGTGTTTTCAAGCTAAGAACAACAAATAAATAATTAAAAATTAATAAAATATTATATTTAAATTTAAATATTAAAATCGATTTATATTTTTTTTTGTCGCTGATTCTTCGTTTAATTACGATAAGCACGTCTTTATAAAAATTAATAAATATAATTCGCAAACAGTTACTTTGGATAGAAGAGCGTTTAGTTTTCGAAAGATTTTATAGTCTTCGCGGTATTTGGGCTTCTCATTGATACCTTGTTGAATTGAATTTGAACAATTTGTTTTTCCCTAAAAGTACTTTTTTGCTAAGTGTAGTTTTTCTTCCCTTATATTTCTAATCATTTAATGGTAAAAATGGATCCGATTAGCTATTTAAACAATCTGAGTGATGCCGAGATAGAGGTTGAATTTCTAGTTAGAGGAATAGATAGCGGTAACGACAGTGCGAAAGCGCAGTTATTTGATTACATATTTGCGGAAAATGGTAGTTCTAAGGAAAAACCAAGAAGTTCGCATGTTAAAGACAACGTAGAACAAGAAATACAAGTTTGCTCTACTCAATATGGAGTACTTTTAAAAAAAACCGAGGACAAGGGAGTCGCACTATCTTTAGAATTCGTAACTGTGGTGCTTGCAAAAGTTATACATTATAAAGACAGGTTAGAACGTTTGACGTTTGAGTTGTAGTGATAACAGCGATTTACAAAACCTAAACACCAGTTTCCGACGGCTCTATAACTGGCACATTAAATTTTGGACAGAATCCCAAAGAATAAAAGTAGCTCAGCAATCGAAGGAGAAACAGCCTATGCCTATTGCTAATGCTTCTAGTCCGATCACTAGTCCATCTAAAGCAAGCAATCCACACCAATTCCAGGATGTTAAGGTATCTGTTTCCCAAGAAAAGTCATACGGATCATCAAACGAGGACCTTCAACAGAAGCTACAAATTGACCATTCCCGACTTAAGGCATCAGTGGCAGATTTCTTTGCGCTAGCGGAAAGACGTCGAAATACTGTTAATAACATAGAAGCCCAATTTAGTCTTCTCAATCGTACAAAAGATGATCAA
This sequence comes from Nephrotoma flavescens, assembly GCA_932526605.1. Taxonomy (NCBI): domain Eukaryota; kingdom Metazoa; phylum Arthropoda; class Insecta; order Diptera; family Tipulidae; genus Nephrotoma; species Nephrotoma flavescens. The sequence goes on from CAKOBK010000829.1 coordinate 66,404, forward strand.
GAAAATTCCAATTCCGGTTCCCTAGGGAACGCTCAAGGCTTCGAGCAAAACATCGATCAGATGAACTTCGGTAACAGTCGTTTCTTTAGTCCACCAACACATGAGATGTTTGCTCGGAAGGGTGTCCCAATTGACTTGTACAAAATTCGTCAACAATGAAAGCTATCATTTGATGGGAGCAGTAACACTAACGTCCACGATTTTTTATATCGTTTGGAGCAAATGGCATCAAATGATGGGGTTTCACACCAACTATTGCCCAGGCTTGTTCACTATTTCCTGAGTAAAACCGCAGAGGATTGGTACTAGATTTACAAGCAAAACCATCCCAATACCACCTGGGTCAACATGAAGAAAGCAATGTGTTTCTTTTTCAGCTCTAGTAATTTTGAGAAAGAGACACACGAACAAATTTTAAGACGATGTCAAACTAATAAAGAGTCCTTTTCGGATTTCGTTTTAAGTATCCAGAAGTTAAATTCTCGCTTACAGAATCGGCTCACTGAAGACAGACTAATATACCGACTCTGCCAAAACATGATTCCCGCATCGAAGAATGTGACTCTACCATTTCACAATACCATCGAATCGGTAGAGCAGCTGCGTAAGATCTGTCAAAATAACGAGAAGATGTGGAAGAGGACAGGATATGATCCGCGAAATTTCTCTGAGGGAGTTCTTAAACGTCGTCAGACGGTGCACGAAGTCGCTTTAACGAGCCCACAAAGAAACCAGCAATCAGCTGTGAGTTATCCTATCTACACGGATGATCGTAAATTAGAGGAGACAGATGTTGTGGAGGAGGAAATAGAGGCAATTCAGACGAACCCAAGTACCTCTAGTAATAGCAATAAATCACTTCTAGTGTGTTGGAACTGTAAGGACCTGGGGCATAGGTACCAAGAATGTCCCAAGGAATTCCAAAATATATTCTGTTTCGTTTGTGGTTCCGCAAACGTACGTAAGCCGTCATGTCAAAAATGCCTGTTAGCTGCAGCAAAAAACATGCAGTCGAGTGCAAGTGTTTCGAGGAAACCGCACTCGGGAGGGAATCCGGGGAAGCCATAGAGGAATTTCCAAACACAAAAGAAGTTATTGCCCTCGAACAAAATCAACTTAGTCGTACAAATAGTGCAAGTAGAACAAATCAATTTAAACGAACCCTTGTTTATTTCAAAGAAAAGCGCCTGCTAACTAAACTCTGTTTGTCGACAATCATAAAATGTCTTTCCAAAAATGATCCTAGGCCGTACGCTGAGGTGACAATAGCGTCAAAAACCTTTAATGGATTGCTCGACAGTGGTGCGTCGGTAAGTTTGTTGGGTAAAGACTCATTAAAATTTTTAGCAGATGAAAACTTAAAATACCACAAACTTGGTTCGTTCATTACTACTGCCTATGGCACCAAGAATAAAATTGAGGGTTACATTTGGATACCTGTAAAATTCGGTAATAGGACTGAAGCCTTGAAATTATGTATTGTTCCGAATCTACAATCACCAGTCTATTTAGGTATAGATTTTTGGCAGAAATTTCAAATAATCCCCACTATTGCTGAAGTCAACATTTCACAACAAACAGCCGAGGACAAAACTCATCATACTCTTACAAAGGTGGACAAAAATCGCCTGGACGAAATTATTGCCAATTTTCCATCTTTTATCAAAGACGGTCTAGGAAAAACTAGTTTGTATGAGCATGACATAGAAATTCTAAAAGGTTGCAAACCAATCAAGCAACGCTATTACGCTATTTCGCCAGTTCGTCAAAAAGCAATTTATAAGGAAATCGACCGTATGCTCAGTCTCGGTGTAATAGAGGAAAGCAAAAGTTCATGGAGTTCTCCTGTCACCATAGTAACGAAATCAAATGGGAAGACACGCTTATGCCTAGATGCTCGAAAGCTAAACAGCGTAACCGAAAAGGACGCATATCCGTTACCACTGATCGACGAGTTGCTGGGCCGGTTGTCCGAGACAAAGTACATCACAGGATTGGACTTGAAAGACGCTTTCTGGCAGATTCCACTAGCGGAATCTGCTAGAGACAAGACGGCATTTACAGTACAGGGCCGACCACTTTATCAGTTCAGAGTGATGCCGTTTAGGCTGTGTAATGCAGCCCAGTCAATGTGCCGGTTGATGCATAAGGTTATTCCGCATGAGCTGCATGACAAAGTTTTTGTATATCTTGATGACTTGCTCATCGTCACCGATACATTGAAGGAGCACCTTGAATTGTTAGAGCTGGTCGGAGACAGACTACGGACAGCCGGTCTAACAATAAACGTCGAAATGAGTAAGTTCGTTATGCGAAAAATCAAGTATTTAGGTTACCTAGTAGGAGAAGAAGGACTTAGGCCAGATCCATCAAAAATAGACGCAATAGTAAATCTACCCTCACCATCTAGTGTAAAACAAACCAGACGTATACTAGGAATGTGTGGTTGGTACCGTAGGTTTATCGAAAACTATGCCGATATTACAGCACCCATTTCAGATTGTCTTAAGAAAGGCAAATTCGAGTGGACATGTAGGGCCCAGTAAGCACTAAATAAAATGAAACAGCTTTTAACCACAGCTCCAGTGCTCACAAATCCGTGTTTTGATGAGCCGTTCTTTATAAGATGTGACGAGAGTACGGAGGGTGTTGGAGGGGTATTATACCAAAAAGATCAGGATGACAACGAGCGGCCAATTGCGTTTATGTCACAGAAACTTCACAAGGCAAAAAAAAATTATTCAGTGACGGAGTTAGAATGCCTTGCAGTAATACTCTCTATTAAAAAATTTAGAGCATACATTGAGGGATACGAATTTACGGTAACAACGGATCATGCTAGCTTGAAGTGGCTGATGAACCAGACCGACCTAAGCGGCAGGTTTGCGAGATGGAGTCTCAAGCTTCTGGCATACAAGTTTAAAATCGAGCATCAAAAAGGCAAATACAATGTAGTCCCGGACACACTATCACGAATTCATTGTGATTCGCTTATAGAATTCGAGACAAGTATAGGAAGGTATGTAGAAGAAATTAATTTGGATGCTGAAGAGTTTGATGATCCAAAATATAAAGAGTTACGTGATAAAATTATAGGAGTACCTAACACGTATCCCGCTTTTCGTGTAAATGGTAAGCACATATAGATACGCTTAGAGCCAACGAAGAATATGGACTTGACAGATATCTCGGTGTGGAAATTATAGATCCCTGAAGCCTTGCAAATGTCATTGATCAAGAAGGAGCACAATGAACCACTTTCCTCACATGGAGGTATTCGAAAAACCCTCGAAAAATTACGAAGATTTTATTATTGGCCGGGAATGGCCAAACAAGTTCAAGTGTTTGTCACACACTGTCAAATCTGTAAAACAACGAAGGCGACCAATTGTATTACAAAACAACCGATGGCGAAATTATCCGCTGTGGAAAGACCCTGGCAGCGCATCTATGTTGACTTGTTGGGTCCATATCCTCGCTCCTCACAAGGCAAAACAATTATAATAATCGTCTTAGACCACCTCACCAAATTCGTTTTGCTTAAGGTTCTTTCGAAAGGTACAGCGCAACAAATAACGGATTTTCTGCGAAAAGAGGTATTTTTAATTTTTGGTGTTCCGGAAACTATCCATTCGGATAATGGCACCCAGTTTAGAAGCAAGGAATATAAAGATCTGCTTTCAGAATTCGGTATTTATGACACGAAAACTGCATTATATTCGCCGCAATCTAATGCCTCTGAACGAGTAAATCGTTCACTGATATCGGCAATTCGTTCGTATGTAGGCGAGAAATATGCTCAATGGGACAAACATTTAGATGAAATTGCTTTAGCGTTGCGTAACGGAGTCCATGAGACAGTAAAGGATTCACCACACTTCCTAATGTTTGGATACCACAAACTAACTCACTGGAATGATTATAAGTTGTTGCGCAGACTTGGTGATGTCTCAGAAGGGGAAATTCTTCTGTTGCTACCGACTAGGCTCTCGTTACTTCATGTCCAAATTAAAACCAATATTGCAAAAGCTTTTGAAAAGAGTGCTAAGCGCTATAATCTCCGAGCTAGGCCAATTGAATATCAGGTGGGCCAGTTGGTCTTTGTACGCACACACCCTCAGAGCGATGCCTCAAAAAAATTTTTTGCAAAGTTTGCAGCTCAGTTTATTCCTGGTATAGTCAGTAAGAAAATCGGGAATGTAATGTACGAGATTAAATATAAATCTGAAAAAGTACTAGGTGTGTTCCACGCTAAAGACATACGCTTATAAAAATCTTCATCTTCATATCAAATTTGCTCGAAGAATGAACTTGCCCTGTTACAGTTGTATAAAGTGGAGATTTTAGTCTACGTACATTCGATTGACAATTCGTTGCAATAAAGCGAACACAGTCTCCTCTTCTTTAAAGGCGCTACCAAATGTTATGCTACCAACTTATAGTTTTGCTGGTTTTGTTGTTGTCCGAAGATAATATAGATATTTTCTTGTTGAGTTTAATAATATGCATTTTTATGTTCCCTATTGTATTTATATATACATTCGGAGGTAGTTACGACGACCCATTTATTAATCTTCTTTGTGGTAGTACTTCAGTACCGTAGATAAATGAGGAAGTTGGTGGTATGTAATGCAATATTGCAATTAGGTAGTTGTATATACATAAATATTTATTAGTATATAATAGAGTTTATATATATCAACCTGTTAGTCAAAATTTTACAGATTTATTAAGAGGCCACCACGGTTAGTTGATCGTGTGTTTAAAATTAAATAAATAATAAGTTGTGCAAAATAATAAACTTTTGTGAATTCAAACGTACTGGCATAGTTGAAAGTTTATAGTTTATTAAATGGTAAGCGAAAATATGATCACGATTGGACTTAGTAAAGTGCATTAACTGTGTTTTTTTTGCTTAGCTAGTGTTTTTTTTTTTGTAAATAAAGTGTGCAAATATTTAATGGAAAGACGAAGCGACGTAACTTTAAATCTAGCAACAGAAAATATTCTGTCCAGTTTCCACTAAATCATAGTACGGATGCGCAGTATCTTAACTGTATAGATGTATGGTCGCTAAAAGTGGGTAAGAACTTACATTTGACCTCTGAATTGTGCAATTCACACACTAAGTGCCAATTTATTTAATAGGGCCTTTATTATCGAACTGATTCATCTGGTTTCTATCCAAAGGAGCAACGTTAGATATAGGGCGTTCAACTCGAGCCACCTTTTTTCGAGAAGCTTTACGAATATTTGGATACGCGTACTTACAGTTTGTTGAAACCGTTATCGTTATATATTTTTCTACCTAGTTTAATATAAAAAAAAAGGAAATAGTTATTCTGTGATTAACGTAAAATTATTATTGAAAATTTAAATTTATTATTTTTGTTTGTACGATATATTTTTTTTGAGCAGTTTATTAATGTTAAAGTAAATTGTTGTGCATAGTGGCTTGTTAGAAGCAATAATTTTATTTCAGAGCATCTTTTAGTCCGTAAGGTACCAACGAGCGCTGTTGGAGGTCCTACAGGTGACTTTTTACGATTCTATTAATACTAAAAAAATTGCTTCTTGCATCCAAACCTACATACTGTTCTCATTTTATCTGAACAACAATTTATTTTTATTTGTTTTAATTTATGTAAAGATAATGATTTCCGTATATCAATGTTTAAGATTATGAAGTGATTCCGTTTTCTAAGTTGTTGGTGGTGAATTGATTTGCGCGGATCATGTGTGAATTTGGTTAAGATGCAACACGATAGGTTTTTGTGGTGTCTTATATATGTCAGCAAAGAACCCTTATATGCCGTTGAAGTCTACCCGATTTAAAAACGTGTTGGCTGACATAGAGGCATGTAACAATTATGTGGAATAAATACCAGAGATAAATTGCACTAGCGGTATCTATGGCTATTAAGGTCTTGGTTGTGCCAATAAATTCTGCGATTTTCATTTTCATATCAGGTGGAAAAATGATGTATATGATGTGTATTTGTGTACATAAAGACTTCTCGAGTGAGAATTTCTAGCAAACTTTTAAATTCTTTGGAGCAAATACCAGAGATAAATTGCACTAGCGGTATATGCAGCTATTTAGATCTTGGATGTGCTAATACCCTGCGAATATCATTTTCATATCAGATGGAAAAATGATGTAAATGTTGATGTGAATCTTTATGGATAAAGACTTCTCGAGTGACAATTTCTAGCAAACTTTAAAATTCTGTGGAACAAATTCCAGCGATAAATTGCACTAGCGGAATATGCGGCTATTTAGGTCTTGGTTGTGCTAATAAAAACTGCGAATTTCATTTTCATTTCAGGTGGAAAAATGATGTATATGATGTGTATTTGTGTGCATAAAGACTTCTCGAGTGAGAATTTCTAGTAAATTTTAAAATTCTGCGAGGCAAATACCAGTGACAAATTGCACTAGCGGTATATGCGGCTATTTAGGTCTTGGATGTGCTAATAAACCCTGCGAATTTCATTGTCATATCAGGTGGAAAAGTGATGTAAATGTTGATGTGAATCTGCATGGATAAAGACTTCTCGAGTGAGAATATCTAGCAAAGTTTAAAATTCTGTGGAACAAATACCAGAGATAAATTGCACTAGCGGTATATACGGCTGTTTAGGTCTTGGCTGTGCTAATAAACCCTGCGAGTTTCATTATCATATCAGGTAGAAAAAAGATGTAAATGTTGATGTGAATCTGTATGGATAAAGACTTCTCGAGTGAGAATTTCTAGTAAATTATAAAATTATCTGGAGCAAATACTAGAGATAAATTGCACTTGCAATATACGGATATTTAGGTCTTGGTTGTGCTTATAAACCCTGCGAATTTCATTTTCATATCAGGTGGAAAATGATGTAAATGTTGATCTAAATCTGTATGGATAAAGACTTCTCGAGTGACAATTTCTAGCAAACTTTAAAAATCTGTGGAGCAAATACCAGAGATAAAGTTTACTAGCGGTATATACAGCTATTTAGGTCCAGGCTGTGCTAATAATCCCTGCGATTTTCATTATCATATCAGTTGGAAAAATGATGTATATGATGTGTATTTGTGTACATAAAGGCTTCTCGAGTGAGAATTTCTAGCAAACTTTAAAATACTGTAGAGCAAATACCAGAAATAAATTGCACTAGCGGTATATAAGGCTGTTTAGGTCTTGGCTGTGCTAATAAGCCCTGCGAATTTCATTCACATATCAGGTGGAAAAATGATGTAAATGATGTGTATTTGTGTGGATAAAGACTTCTCGGGTGAGAATTTTTAGCAAAGTTTAAAATTCTGTGGAGCAAAAACCAGAGATAAATTGCACTAGCGGTATATGCTGCTATTTAGGTCATGGCTGTGCTAATAAACCCTGTGAATTTCATTTTCATATCAGGTGGAAAAATGATGTATATGATGTGTATTTGTGTGGATAAAGACTTCTCGAGTGAGAATTTCTAGCAAACTTTAAAATTCTGTGGAACAAATACCAGAGATAAATTGCACTAGCGGTATATACGGCTGTTTAGGTCTTAGCTGTGCTAATAAACCCTGCGAGTTTCATTATCATATCAGGTGGAAAAATGATGTAAATGTTGATGTGAATCTGTATGGATAAAGACTTCTCGAGTGACAATTTCTAGCAAAGTTTAAAATTCTGTGGAACAAATACCAGAGATAAATTGCACTAGCGGTATATGCGGCTTATTAGGTCTTGGCTGTGCTAATAAACCCTGCAAATTTCATTTTCATATCAGGTGGAAAAATGATGTATATGATGTGTATTTGTGTGCATAAAGACTTCTCGAGTGAGAATTTCTAGTAAATTATAAAATTATCTGGAGCAAATACCAGAGATAAATTGCACTAGCGGTATATGCGGCTATGTAGGTCTTGGCTGTGCTAATAAACTTTTCGAGTTTCATTTTCATATCAGGTGGAAAAATGATGTATATGATGTGTACTTGTGTGCATAAAGACTTCTCGAGTGAGAATTTCTAGTAAATTTTAAAATTCTGTGGAGCAAATACCAAAGATAAATTGAACTAGCAGTTTATGCGGCTATTTAGGTTTTGGCTGTACTAATAAACCCTGCGAATTTCATTTTCATATCTGGTGGAAAAATGATGTATATGATGTGTATTTGTGTACATAAAGACTTCTCGAGTTAGAATTTCTAGTAAATTATAAAATTATATAAAGCAAATACTAGAGATAAATTGCACTAGCAGTATATACGGCTATTAAGGTCTTGGCTGCGCTAATAAACCATGCGAATTTCATTTTCATATCAGGTGGAAAAGTGATTTAAATGTTGATGTGAATTTGTATGGATAAAGACTTCTCGAGTGAGAATTACTAGCAAAGTTTAAAATTCTGTGGAACAAATACCAGAGATAAATTGCACTAGCGGTATATACGGCTATTTAGGTCTTGGCTGTGCTAATAAACCCTGTGACTTTCATTTTCATATCAGGTGGAAAAATGATGTAAATGTTGATGTGAATCTGTATGGATAAAGACTTCTCGAGTGACAATTTCTAGCAAACTTTAAAATACTGTGGAACAAATACCAGAAATAAATTGTACTAGCGGTATATGCGGCTATTTAGGTTTTGGCTATGCTCATAAACCCTGCTAATTTCATTTTCATATCAGGTGGAAAAATGATGTATATGATGTGTATTTGTGTACATAAAAACTTCTTGAGTGAGAATTTCTAGTAAATTATAAAATTATCTGGAGCAAATACTAGAGATAAATTGCGCTAGCGGTGTATACGGCTATATAGGTCTTGGCTGTACTAATAAACCTTGCGAATTTCATTTTCATATCAGGTGGAAAAATGATGTAAATGTTGCTGAGAATCTGTATGGATAAAGACTTCTCGAGTGAGAATTTCTAGTAAATTATAAAATTATCTGGAGCAAATACAAGAGATAAATTGCACTTGCAATATACGGCTATTAAGGTCTTGGCTGTGCTAATAAACCCTGCGAATTTCATTTTCATATCAGGTGGAAAATGATGTAAATGTTGATCTAAATCTGTATGGATAAAGACTTCTCGAGTGACAATTTCTAGCAAACTTTAAAAATCTGTGGAGCAAATACCAGAGATAAATTTTACTAGCGGTATATACGGCTATTTAGGTCCAGGCTGTGCTAATAATCCCTGCGATTTTCATTTTCATATCAGGTGGAAAAATGATGTATATGATGTGTATTTGTGTACATAAAGACTTCTCGAGTGAGAATTTCTAGCAAACTTTAAAATACTGTAAAGCAAATACCAGAAATAAATTGCACTAGCGGTATATAAGGCTGTTTAGGTCTTGGCTGTGCTAATAAGCCCTGCGAATTTCATTTTCATATCAGGTGGAAAAATGATGTAAATGATGTGTATTTGTGTGGATAAAGACTTCTCGGGCGAGAATTTTTAGCAAAATTTAAAATTCTGTGGAGCAAAAACCAGAGATAAATTGCACTAGCGGTATATGCGGCTATTTAGGTCATGGCTGTGCTAATAAACCCTGCGAATTTCATTTTCATATCAGGTGGAAAAATGATGTATATGATGTGTATTTGTGTGGATAAAGACTTCTCGAGTGAGAATTTCTAGCAAACTTTAAAATTCTGTGGAACAAATACCAGAGATAAATTGCACTAGCGGTATATACGGCTGTTTAGGTCTTAGCTGTGCTAATAAACCCTGCGAGTTTCATTATCATATCAGGTGGAAAAATGATGTAAATGTTGATGTGAATCTGAATGGATAAAGACTTCTCGAGTGACAATTTCTAGCAAAGTTTAAAATTCTGTGGAAACAATACCAGAGATAAATTGCACTAGCGGTATATGCGGCTTATTAGGTCTTGGCTGTGCTAATAAACCCTGCAAATTTCATTTTCATATCAGGTGGAAAAATGATGTATATGATGTGTATTTGTGTGCATAAAGACTTCTCGAGTAAGAATTTCTAGTAAATTTTAAAATTCTGTGGGGCAAATACCAGAGATAAATTGCACTAGCGGTATATGCGGCTATGTAGGTCTTGGCTGTGCTAATAAACCCTTCGAGTTTCATTTTCATATCAGGTAGAAAAATGATGTATATGATGTGTACTTGTGTGCATAAAGACTTCTCGAGTGAGAATTTCTAGTAAATTTTAAAATTCTGTGGAGCAAATACCAAAGATAAATTGCACAAGCAGTTTATGCGGCTATTTAGGTTTTGGCTGTACTAATAAACCCTGCGAATTTCATTTTCATATCAGGTGGAAAAATGATGTATATGATGTGTATTTGCACATAAAGACTTCTCGAGTTAGAATTTCTAGTAAATTATAAAATTATATAAAGCAAATACTAGAGATAAATTGCACTAGCAGTATATACGGCTATTAAGGTCTTGGCTGTACTAATAAACCATGCGAATTTCATTTTCATATCAGGTGGAAAAGTGATTTAAATGTTGATGTGAATTTGTATGGATAAAGACTTCTCGAGTGAGAATTACTAGCAAAGTTTAAAATTCTGTGGAACAAATACAGGGTGGCGCACGAATCGTGCTACAAAAACAAAACGTAATAACTATTTTTCTGTGTGACTAATCTGTTTTTTATTTTTTTTATTTTGCAGATTATTATTTAAATTTACTAAAATGGATGCTTGGAATACCGAAACGAGGATTTGGATAGTGCAGCGCTACCATGCTTTGCAGTCCATCATTTCCGTCCAGAGGGAATTTAGGCGGGAGTTTGGCGGCACTCCCCCGAGTAGATGGACCATTATGAGGTTGGTACGCATGTTTGCTGAATCTGGAAGCATCGCACATAGACCGTACAATCGAGATCCCTATGTTCGGGTCGAAGCCACAATCGCAGCTGTAGCATCATCAATTCAGGCAAATCCAAGTGTTTCGACTCGAGAGTTATCGGCGCAAATTGGAGTTAGCAGACGGTCATTACAACGGATAATTCATGATGACTTAAACTTGTTTCCGTACAAAATCCAAATTACAAGCAAATTAAAACCTCTGGATTTGCCTATTCGCCTGGAATTTTGCCGGAAAATTATTGAAATGGCCGAAGAAGACAACAACTTCAAAAATTGCTTGTTTATGTCTGATGAGGCCCATTTTGATCTAAACGGCAATGTAAACAAGCAAAATTGCCGTATATGGAGTGAAACTAATCCAGAAATACTCCATGAGACGGAACTGCACCCAGAACGAGTGACAGTGTGGTGCGCAGTTTCATCAAGATGCATTGTCGGGCCATACTTCTTTGAAGTAAACGGTGAAACAGTAACTGTAAATGGGGACCGTTGTTTAAACATGTTGAAAGATTTTTTTTACCCAGAACTGCGGCGAAGACGTATCCCTTTTAACAGCATTTGGTTCCAGCAAGATGGAGCAACTGCACATATAGCCAGACCGGTTATGGAGGAGCTCCAACGAAAATTTTCAAATAAATTAATATCCAGTAACTCCACTTTCCGCTGGCCCCCAAGGTCACCTGACCTCACTGCACCAGATTTTTTTTTATGGGGTTATGTCAAACAAGAGGTGTTTAAAACGAAACCAAGGAATTTGATTGAATTGAAGCAGTCCATTACAACAATAATTGAGGCGATCCCGACTTCAACCCTTCAGTGCGCAATGAATAATTTTCTGATCAGGTGTCGTACATGCGTGAATGAGCATGGAGGTCATTTACGGTCTATCATTTTCAAAACTAATTAGTTAAATAAAAATAAAATTGAATTATCTATACAATAAAAAAAAATAAAGCCGATTAGTCACACAGAAAAAAAGTTATTACGTTTTGTTTTTGTAGCACGATTCGTGCGCCACCCTGTACCAGAGATAAATTGCACTAGCGGTATATACGGCTATTTAGGTCTTGGCTGTGCTAATAAATCCTGCGACTTTCATTTTCATATCAGGTGGAAAAATGATGTAAATGTTGATGTGAATCTGTATGGATAAAGACTTCTCGAGTGACAATTTCTAGCAAACTTTAAAATACTGTGGAACAAATACCAGAAATAAATTGTACTAGCGGTATATGCGGCTATTTAGGGTTTGGCTATGCTCATAAACCCTGCGAATTTCATTTTCATATCAGGTGGAAAAATGATGTATATGATGTGTATTTGTGTACATAAAAACTTCTTGAGTGAGAATTTCTAGTAAATTATAAAATTATCTGGAACAAATACTAGAGATAAATTGCACTAGCGGTATATACGGCTATATAGGTCTTGGCTGTACTAATAAACCCTGCGAATTTCATTTTCATATCAGGTGGAGAAATGATGTAAATGTTGATGAGAATCTGTATGGATAAAGACTTCTCGAGTGACAATTTCTAGCAAATTTTAAAATTCTGTGGAGCAAATACCAGAGATAAATTGTACTAGGACTATATACGGCTATTTAGGTCTTGGCTGTGCTAATAAACTCTGCTATTTTCATTTTCATATCAGGTGGAAAAATTATGTATATGATGTGTATTTGTGTACATAAAGACTTCTCGAGTGAGAATTTTTAGCAAATTTTAAAATTCTATAGAGCAAATACCAGAGATAAATTGCACTAGCGGTATATACGGCTATTTAGGTCTCGGCTGTGCTAATAAACCCTGCGAATTTCATTTTCATATCAGGTGGAGAAATGATGTAAATGTTGATGTGAATCTGTATGGATAAAGACTTCTCGAGTGACAATTTCTAGCAAACTTTAAAATTCTGTGGAACAAATACCAGAGATAAATTGCACTAGCGGTATATACGGCTGTGTATGTCTTGGCTGTGCTAATAAACCCTTAGAATTTCTTTTCAAATCAGGTGGAAAAATGATGTAAATGATGTGTGTTTGTGTGGATAAAGACTTCTCGAGTGAGAATTTCTAGCAAAGTTTAAAATTCTGTGGAGCAAATACCAGAGATAAATTGCACTAGCGGTATATGCGGCTATTTAGGTCTTGGCTGTGCTAATAAACCCTGCGGATGTCTTTTTCATATCAGGTGGAAAAATGATGTATATGATGTGTATTTGTGTGAATAAAGACATTTCGAGTGAGAATTTCTACCAAACTTTAAAATTCTGTGAAACAAATAACAGAGATAAATTGCACTAGCGATATATACGGCTGTTTAGGTCTTGGCTGTGCTAATAGACCCTGCGAGTTTCATTATCATATCAGTCGAAAAAATGATGTAAATGTTGATGTGAATCTGTATGGATAAAGACTTCTCGAGTGACAATTTCTAGCAAAGTTTAAAATTCTGTGGAACAAATACCAGGGAAAAATTGCACTAGCGGTATATGCGGCTTTTTAGGTCTTGGCTGTGCTAATAAACCCTGCAAATTTCATTTTCATATCAGGTGGAAAAATGATGTATATGATGTGTATTTGTGTGCATAAAGACTTCTCGAGTAAGAATTTCTAGTAAATTTAAAAATTCTGTGAGGCAAATACAAGAGACAAATTGCACTAGCGGCATATGCGGCTATTTAGGTCTTGGCTGTGCTAATAAACCCTGTGACTTTCATTTTCATATCAAGTGGACAAATGATGTATATGATGTGTACTTGTGTGCATAAAGACTTCTCGAATGATAATTTCTAGTAAATTCTAAAATTCTCTGGAGGAAATACCAAAGATAAATTGCAATAGCAGTTTATGCGGCTATTTAGGTCTTGGCTGTACTAATAAAACATCTTTTGATATTCTCGTCTTTTCATGTCTATTAAATCTCGAAGAGGCAACGCATTAATTTCGTTCGTACGGATGAATTAATGAATTTCGTTTGCAAACCCAATGCAAATTCATTTATGTTACGGTTGTTTTGATTTCTCAAATGCAATTATTGATTAATTGTGTTTGAGTCGTGTACAGGAAAGAACAACAAGCCGCATAAAAATTTGGAAGTTTGTTTTATTAAGCCGGCTACATTATATTGCGTAAACCAAATATCTTAATACGCAAAGTGAGTTATAAATTTATTTTTAAGTGTTCCTCATTCAATTTCCTTAAAATATTGGTTTACAGATCTTGTATCATCGTGCAGTTTAAGTGTACATCTAACGGAGGGAATACTCTATTGTTGTATCCCACGTCATTAGTACGAATACGTATATATTATAAATATTATATATACATGGGTGCATGATTATTAAGGTAATTAACAAATTTCGTTAGTCTAATATATCTAAGTATCTTAAATAGTGTTTTAAACTCGATCTAAATAGGTATCTTTAGTGCTGAAAAATCGTCCGTTGTTAAAAAGTCATTGATACCGTTGAAGAGGTTAACTTGACGTGTCGGACCGCGATATTAAAGTATAAATACCTGTGCCGCAGGTTACGTTGAGAGTATAACTGTGTAGTGGTGTGACGCTTGTTACATATCTAAGGAATTTGCGTTTGCTGATTGTAGTCAGCAAATCGGTGGAAATTTAGTGGATTACCCGCAAAACAACCCGAATCCTAAAGGACACATGTTTTTCGGCTTGTTTCAAAGCATAACGTTTTTTGCCACCACCTCATCACTAATTATGTTTTAGCTTTAATAATTAAAATAATCATAATTAGAGTATATCTTATGTCAATTAAGTGTTTTTAAAACATCTCACATAGAGTATAGTTATATTCTTAAAGTTATAAATTCGAAATTTCTTTAATAGTGATTCTAGTTATTTAATATAAAAAGTGCAATTTATTTACATCTATAAAAATATCCATATGGTGGACCTACTGTTAAGGGAATCTTCGAGTTAAAGTCGTTTCTAAATTTAAATTTTTATTTTAACTTCTTTATTCTAAATTATCTTAGTTTCTTGATTAAATTAATATTTATATATAAGTGATTTATCTAAGTATTAATATAGTGTTATTAATTTAAGTGCATGAATAGTTATAAACACGTCTAATTATGTATATATGCTACTCAGCAGTCGTCCGTAGAGCGCTTTGCAGATGTACCGGGTAAGCTTTTTTTTTGTTTGCATGCTATTTAATTTAATTTATTTTAAGTTACTTTCTATATATATAGATATATATTTCTAAAAACCTTGCCTAATGTCATTTGCTACAAAACCGAACAATTTAAATAAAAGAAGTTAAATCTTGATTATAATGGTTTAAAGTAGTGTTTTGTAAAGGGGAATGGGGAGGATTTCAACATGAAAAGTGGTGTAGGTTGTTATTTTCTTTTGACTCAGTGATGCAGCTATTTAAGATTCCTCGAATTTCCCATTACCCACCCCATACCGATTCAGCTGGCGGGCTAATGGCTGCTATGGGAAAACAGTTCGTTGAGTTATTCTGTTAACCACTCACAGTTAAGTGTGAGTATCGTTACAGTGGCGCCCAAGCAAAATTAGGCTCTTCAAGCACGTGTTTTAAGACAGTTAGTTTTTATTCAGTTTACAGTTGTTTTGCTGTAGGTCCTTCTTAATAAATATCCACCCGCGTGTTGAATTTGTTATTTACAAGAAGCAGTTCTTGCAAGGCCAACTTATTACTGTTTAACTAATTAATTGATGTCTTAGTAGAATATTTTATTTTTATGGATTTTGTTTTGGATCGGAATAAATTTGAAACATTATGAGTAACTGGTTACTATCAATGTACCTAAGCTTAATCTAGTCGTTACTATTGATAAGATAGGTGAATATAGTTTCAGTTATGTTTAGTGTTTTCTTTATTAAGTGTTGACTATCCATGTCTCTATCGTACGTAGGTCGAATGTTTAGTGGCTCTAACACATTACCATCATATTAATTAATGAATAGATGCATTTTCATTTTGGTTCTCGTTTAAAATAAACCTGTTAACCAGCACGTTTTTGCTTTGAATAATTAATAGTAATAGGTTCCAATTCAAAATCATCTAACTTTTGTATTAATTAAGTTTATTTTTGTTATATTTGACATAATAATTTCAAAGTATAATTAATTCCTTTTTATCCTCATGCACTTACCATGATTGAATAAGATATGGTCGACGTTATACTTGAAAACTTGTAGTTTATTTTATTTTAATTTTTGATTTAAATTGTTTTTTGTTTAATTGTAATTGTTAACCAATGCCAATTTTCATGTTGAGATCTTCCTTTCCCCATGTTAGTTTTTCTATTATATACATATATCTTGCACAAATAATCACGATCATTCTATTTATAAATTATTATTTTATTTTTAACTTTAGGCAATTCTATAAAAATTATTTACATACTATTATCTTTTTATTCTCATTTTTTTTATTATTAATATAATTTCGGAAATTAGTTTGGCCTTTGTCTTTCAATTCACAATTCGAAATCTGGTTCCCCAAAAAATATCGTAGTCCACAGCCAAATCATGGACATTAATCTTTTAGACCACGAGGAGTATTTGATTGAATGTGAGGTTCGTAACCTGAAAGGTTCCGCAATTGAACAATATGATACTCTGAAGCTGCTAATTATCAAAGAAACAGAAGCACCTGTTTTAATTCCTACATGTGCCCATGATAATGCAAGAAAAAATCCGACTCGCGAAGTTAATGTTTGCAACAGGAAATTGTTACAAATTCAACTTCTGCTTACCGAACATTTTCAAGAAGCAAAAAGTATTTCTCAAGCCGAAACTCGTTTACTACATGTAAAAGGTCGGTTAACACGTAGTCTTTCGTCAAAGACGGCAAGAACAGAGAGTTCCGCGGCATTAGATACATGTGAGAAAATTTTATCGATAGTCAATGAGGCTAAGGCTAATCACACCGAATTAACTGAAGATTCTTTTAAAGAATTTGCTCCCAATTGTTCACTGCAAGATTTGCCAGAGGCTGATTCCTCTGATGAAGAATATGTGTCTTCTAAACAAGAACCGTTAAAATTACACGATAATGTACTAGCTCCCGTAAGTAACATAGACCTAACCAAGAAAGAGAACATACCAAATCCTGGAACCGTTGTACCAGTTCCCTCCCAAGAACTAGTTCCTAGCACTTCTTATTTGGCTTCTCAAACTGCCCTACTCCTAAACGCCGACAAAATGGCAACCGATCACTTAAACCGCGAGATGACAACTATGAGTGATATGTTAGGAAAAGTTAAGAATTTATATAATAAGTCGCCAAGGAAAGTTCATTTCGAGGATTCTTTTGACTCTTCTACTTCTGATTCATCCCCAAAATTACCGTCATCCTCGACAGCCACCACCCAAAGTACATCGAGGAACGTTGAAGGTGAATCACAATTAATAAGCCATATGATCGCAGACCTGACGAAAAGGTTCAATGAACTACAAAGAAATACAGGTCAACAGACAACGAATCTAAATAATAAGGGGAGAGCTTTACAAAACTCCGGAATTTCAGGTCATAAAGTAAAAATTTTTTTTTCTAGTAATCCTCAACAGCTATCTGTTGCTAGTAATACAGATTATTTTTATTCAAATTCAACTGCAGGCAACGTATCATCTCAGTCATTGTCAAGTTCTAACATCTATACGACTCCTTTGTCTTACCCGCTTACTAATAATACGCAGTTGCCTTCCAGTACTCTTCAATCGTATTTCCCACCACCAACGTCTAACATTTATTATACTCCTTCTCAATATATACCTCCTCGTATACCAACCATGCAAAACTCTACTGGTGCTCCTAATAACCAAAACGATTATGGCAGGCAACATAATAGAGACGAAGCAAAGATCACGCACTTAAGGAATTGGAATCTTAAGTACAACGGAAACCGCGATGATCGTGCCGTTGACAAATTCCTATTCCAAGTCGAATACCTCGCCAATACCTTCCAAGTACCCCAACACAGATTAGTAAAAGAACTAAGGTTTATTTTGGAAAAGACGGCATCAGAATGGTATTGGGCTTTCATGAGAAAACATGTCAACTTTGAAGTCACATGGAATCAATTAAGAAACGAAATGCAACGGTATTTTCAAGACTCTCGGACCGATGACAACATAAAGACCCAACTTGACCGTACCCAACAATGGGAAAAGAAGGAATCATTTATGTCATTCTTTAGTGATCTTTTTATGTTATCAAGTGGACTACACATTCCACTATCTGACACAGAATTTATAAGATTGATTCGAAAAAATATGCGTCCAGGTCTAAGACTATTCACAGTCAGTGAATCATTTTCGTCTGTAGATCAAATAATCGCCCGTTGTCGAAACCTTGAAGAAGTGTGGTCTGAAGAGGGTTTTGTTCCTGAATTAGGGATACAAAGAACCAGTTCTGGTGGACATTCACGAAAAGCTGTGTGTGAAATGTTTACAGTAAATCCTGCTAACCAAGCATCGGGTAATGCATTACCGAGCCATTTACCCGCTAATGAAATGTTACCACCTAAGTTGACAAATGATTATACAGGACCCGTGGGTTTAACGCAAGAATATGGTCCCGAGTACAACGCCAGTCCGAATGTTGCTGCCATTTCGCAAAATACCTTTCAGAAATCATCGTTTAAACCTACTTACCCTCCTACCACCTCATCTCCTCTTAAACCGCAAGTTTATTGTTGGAATTGTGCGGGTCAGGGTCATAACTACACGAAATGTCCATTCGAGAACCTATTACACAAATTTTGTAAAAAATGTGGATTTCCTAATACCGATGAAGTTACCTGCCCTCGATGTAAATTATATTCGGGAAACTTAAAGTCGGAGGAACCTTCCGCTGGGATAGGTCACCTCCCGAAAAAACCGTTCCAGAATCCCAGACCAACGAAAGAGGATGCTGCTACGAATACTTGGCTCGATCAGAACCAGAAACGCTAATATCTACAATGTTCCATTCTCAAGCAACCACACATATTCCATCTCGTGTGGTCTCTTCAATAACAGAAGGAGTTCCTCAACCTTCCCCGCCAAGAAAACGTTGCATTCAATATTGGCAGAGACGCAAAACTATTGCAAGACTGGTTGCGTCCTCAATTTTGCTTGATTCACCTGACGGAAGGCCACGTTTAGACGTTAAGTTAAAGAATGTGACGTTCAACTGTCTTCTAGATAGCGGAGCTAACTTGAGTGTTTTGGGTAGAGGATGTGAAGATTTTATTTCGAAACACAATATAAAAATTTGCCGAGGACCATCTTACTTACAAACTGCCAGTGCTCAGAAAATACGCATCTCGGGTGTTGTTACTATTACAACTACTTTTAATGGAGTTACAAAACCAGTCATCTACTCTTTAGCCCCGGAATTATCAGAGCAAGTCTATTTGGGAATGAATTTTTGGCGAGAATTTGGCATAGTTCCTACCATTATATCTGAATTGTCTCCACTAATTTTAAATTCCAGTGAAAATTCAATCAAATCTGACGATATTTTCAATAAGCATGAGCTCATTGATGTTAAAGAAGCGGAGCTAATGGAAGTTGTATCAACATTTCCTTCTTCTGAGATTTTGGGTTTAGGTAAAACCAAACGCACATGCCATGAAATTAATCTGATTGACAACGCAGTACCCGTAAAGCAACGTTATTACCCTGTTTCTCCATCCGTGCAGGCCGATTTATACCGAGAGATTGATTGGATGCTTGCTCTCGGGGTAATCGAAGAATGCTGTGAGAGTGAATGGAATTCACCCGTGACATTGGTCCGAAAGGCAAACGGAAAGATTAGATTATGCTTGGATGCCCGAAAGGTAAACGAGGTAACCAAAAAGGATTCGTATCCCTTACCTAATATTGAGGGGCTACTAAGTCGCCTAGATCAAACTAACTATATATCCAAAATTGATCTAAAGGATGCATTTTGGCAGGTTCTCCTTGATTTAGGATCTAGAGATAAGACCGCCTTTACGGTGCCCGGGCGTCCGTTATACTAATTTACGGTTATGCCTTTCGGGCTATGTAATGCTCCCCAACGTATGTGCCGACTAATGGATCGGGTGGTTCCATATCATCTCCATGATCGGGTCTTCGTTTACCTCGACGACCTGTTGATAACGTCTGCAACATGGGAAGAACACTTGTCTTTGCTCAAACAAATAAGTCACTTGTTGCGCGAGGCATCTCTAACAATTAATGTATCGAAAAGCCAATTCGTGTTAAAGTCAACTAAATTTTTGGGATATATTGTTGGTGAAGGAGGTCTACGAATCGACCCAGGTAAAATTGAAGCCATAACAGAATACCCACCTCCAAAAACGTTACGCAAAATTCGTCAGTTCTTGGGTATGACTGGATACTACCGGCAGTTTATACAAAATTATTCTACCCTTGCCGCTCCTCTAACAAATTTATTAAAAAGTCAAAAGAAATTCGAATGGACGCTGGAAGTCCAGCAAGCTTTCGACTCCCTTAAAATCGCAATGACGACTGCCCCAGTGCTAAGGCACGCCGACTTCTCACAACAATTTTATATTCAGTGTGATGCAAGTACTACCGGGATCGGCAGCTTGTTGTTTCAGTATGATGAGGACGGAGGAGAACACCCTGATCGAAAAAACTTAACCCAACCCAACAAAAGTATAGTATTACCGAATTGGAATGTTATGCGGTTGTACACGGAATTAAGTCTTTTCGCGCCTATATCGAAGGTTATTCCTTTACTGTGATCACTGACCACGCGGCACTTAAATGGCTCATGTCCCAGAGAGATCTTGCTGGTCGACTCGCCCGTTGGGCTTTAAAATTGCAACCTTTCAATTTTAAAATAGTCCATAGAAGTGGTGCGCAAAACATCGTTCCCGATGCTTTATCTCGAATTAATTCTGACGAATTAATTATTCAAGGCATCGCCGAATTGAAACAATCCAATTCGAACTGTACCGCTCCACTTTATATCGACCTATCATCAGAGCATTTCAATGATTCGTCTTACACCGATACGATCAGGCCTCTGACCGAAAATCACATCGATACCTCTAATATCAAATTAGAAAATGGTAAATTGCTGATTAACTTTAATTCAGGTATCGATTATGACGACTGCATTCCAAGCCAGTGGAAACTAATTGTTCCAGTTCCAATGCGACTTGATTTGATACAAAAAGCGCATGATAATCCGACATCGGCGCATCTTGGGATTGCCAAAACGCTAGAACGCCTCCAGCGGCAATTTTACTGGAATGGAATTGCAAAGGATGTTACAACATACGTTAAAAATTGTGTGGCGTGTAAAACTTGCAAGTCGGTAAATTACATCACGAAACCCCTAATGGGTTCATTTCAAGAAGTTTTTCGGCCCTTTCAATTTCTTTATTTGGATTTTTTAGGCCCTTACCCAAGGTCTAAATTAGGAAATTGTTACATTTTAGTTGTTCTAGATAAACTGTCCGGTTTTGTATGCCTTCAACCTCTAAGACAAGCTACAGCTACAGCCACTTTTTCTTTCCTAGAAAAGTTATTCCTTAGATTTTCAGCACCACAAACGATTTTTACGGATAATGGACAACAATTTTGTGCTATAGTATTTAAAGATTTTCTAGATAAATTTGGCGTTAGTCATGTCCTTACTCCCAAATATTCACCGCAGAGCAATGCCTCTGAAAGAGTGAACCGAACACTCTTAGGCGCAATACGCTCTTACATTAAAAAGGACCAAAGTTTATGGGACTGTCATCTTTCAGAATTTGAATCCGCCTTAAACAACGCTAAACACAACAGCACTGGATATTCTCCCCACTTCATTCTATTTGGACAAAACCAAATTTTACATGGGAAAGAATACAACCTATACAATCTACTTGGATTCACTGAAGATGGGTATTTTTCAATTAATAACAACGCCAATAAATTGAGCGTCGTACGAAGAAACGCAATTGACAGCTTAAGAAAATCTCATGAGAATAGTGCGAAATATTATAACTTACGAGCTCGACCGCGAAATTTTCAGCCCGGAGATACGGTATACGTTAAAAATTTTACCCAAAGCAACGCCATTAAGCACTACAAGCTAGCACCAAAATATCTTAAAGCTCAAATAGTAAAAAAGTTGGTCGAGTCGCTTTTGAGGTGTGTGACGAGAACGATAAGATCCTTGGGGTTTATCATGTCAAAGATTTACAATGAACATAGTTTTGTTTTACTCGTTATGCCCGGCAAGAGATCTCAGGGGTAGGTTTCCCACGAATGAAACGAAAACATCTTTTGATATTCTCGTCTTTTCATGTCTATTAAATCTTGAAGAGGCAACGCATTAATTTCGTTCGTACGGATGTATTAATGAATTTCGTTTGCAAACCCAATGCAAATTCATTTATGTTACGGTTGTTTTGATTTCTCAAATGCAATTATTGATTAATTGTGTTTGAGTCGTGTACAGGAAAGAACAACAAGCCGCATAAAAATTTGGAAGTTTGTTTTATTAAGCCGGCTACATTATATTGCGTAAACCAAATATCTTAATACGCAAAGTGAGTTATAAATTTATTTTTAAGTGTTCCTCATTCAATTTCCTTAAAATATTGGTTTACAGATCTTGTATCATCGTGCAGTTTAAGTGTACATCTAACGGAGGGAATACTCTATTGTTGTATCCCACGTCATTAGTACGAATACGTATATATTATAAATATTATATATACATGGGTGCATGATTATTAAGGTAATTAACAAATTTCGTTAGTCTAATATATCTAAGTATCTTAAATAGTGTTTTAAACTTGATCTAAATAGGTATCTTTAGTGCTGAAAAATCGTCCGTTGTTAAAAAGTCATTGATACCGTTGAAGAGGTTAACTTGACGTGTCGGACCGCGATATTAAAGTATAAATACCTGTGCCGCAGGTTACGTTGAGAGTATAACTGTGTAGTGGTGTGACGCTTGTTACATATCTAAGGAATTTGCGTTTGCTGATTGTAGTCGGCAAATCGGTGGAAATTTAGTGGATTACCCGCAAAACAACCCGAATCCTAAAGGACACATGTTTTTCGGCTTGTTTCAAAGCATAACGTTTTTTGCCACCACCTCATCACTAATTATGTTTTAACTTTAATAATTAAAATAATCATAATTAGAGTATATTTAATGTCAATTAAGTGTTTTTAAAACATCTCACATAGAGTATAGTTATATTCTTAAAGTTATAAATTCGAAATTTCTTTAATAGTGATTCTAGTTATTTAATATAAAAAGTGCAATTTATTTACATCTATAAAAATATCCGTATGGTGGACCTACTGTTAAGGGCATCTTCGAGTTAAAGTCGTTTCTAAATTTAAATTTTTATTTTAACTTCTTTATTCTAAATTATCTTAGTTTCTTGATTAAATTAATATATTTATATATAAGTGATTTATCTAATTATTAATACAGTGTTATTAATTTAAGTGCATGAATAGTTATAAACACATCTAATTATGTATATAGGCTACTCAGCAGTCGTCCGTAGAGCGCTTTGCAGATGTACCGGGTAAGCTTTTTTTTTGTTTGCATGCTATTTAATTTAATTTATTTTAAGTTACTTTCTATATATATAGATATATATTTCTAAAAACCTTGCCTAATGTCATTTGCTACAAAACCGAACAATTTAAATAAAAGATGTTAAAAGCTTGATTATAATGGTTTAAAGTAGTGTTTTGTAAAGGGGAATGGGGAGGATTTCAACATGAAAAGTGGTGTAGGTTGTTATTTTCTTTTGACTCAGTGATGCAGCTATTTAAGATTCCTCGAATTTCCCATTACCCACCCCATACCGATTCAGCTGGCGGGCTAATGGCTGCTATGGGAAAACAGTTCGTTGAGTTATTCTGGTAACCACTCACAGTTAAGTGTGAGTATCGTTACAAAATGATGTATATGATGTGTATTTGTGTACATAAAGACTTCTCGAGTGACAATTTCTAGCAAGCTTTAAAATACTGTGAAACAAATACCAGAAATAAATTGTACTAGCGGTGTATACGGCTATTTAGGTCTTGGCTGTGCTAATAAACCCTGCGAATTTCAATTTTAAATCAGGTGGAAAAATGATGTAAATGATGTGTATATGTGTACATAAAGACTTCTCGAGTGAGAATTTCTAGCAAATTTAAAAATTCTATAGAGCAAATAACAGAGATAAGTTGCACTAGCGGTATATACGGCTATTTAGGTCTTGGCTGTGCTAATAAACCCTGCGAATTTCATTTTCATATCAGGTGGAAAAATGATGTAAATGATGTGTATTTGTGTGCATAAAGACTTCTCGAGTGAGAATTTCTAGTAAATTTTAAAATTATATGAAGCAAACACTAAAGATAATAATCCTGCGATTTTCATTTTCATATCAGGTGGAAAAGTGATGTAAATGTTGATGTGAATCTGTATGGATAAAGACTTCTCGAGTGAGAATTTCTAGCAAACTTTAAAATTCTGTGGAACAAATACCAGAGATAAATTGCACTAGCGGTATATACGGCTATTTAAGTCTTGGCTGTGCTAATAAACCCTGCGAGTTTCATTTTCATATCAGGTGGAAAAATGATGTAAATGTTGATGTGAATCTGTATGGATAAAGACTTCTCGAGTGAAAATTTCTAGCAAACTTTAAAATTTTGTGGAACAAATACCAGAGATAAATTACACTAGCGGTATATGCGGCTATTTAGGTCTTGGCTGTGCTAATAAACCCTGCGAATTTCATTATCATATCAGGTGGAAAATGATGTAAATGTTGATGTGAATCTGTATGGATAAAGACTTCTCGAGTGACAATTTCTAGCAAAGTTTAAAATTCTGTGGAACAAATACTAGAGATAAATTGCACTAGCGGTATATGCGGCTATTTAGGTTTTGGCTGTGCTAATAAACCCTGCGAATTTAAATTTCATAATAGGTGGAAAAATGATGTAAATGTTGATGTAAATCTGTATGGATAAAGACTTCTCGAGTGACAATTTCTAGCAAACTTTAAAATTCTGTGGAGCAAATACCAGAGATATTGTACTAGCGGTATATACGGCTATTTAGGTCCAGGCTGTGCTAATAATCCCTGCGATTTTCATTTTCATATCAGGTGGAAAAATGATGTATATGATGTGTATTTGTGTGCATAAAGACTTCTCGAGTGAGAATTTCTAGCAAACTTTAAAATTCTGTAGAGCAAATACCAGAGATAAATTACAGTAGCGGTATATGCGGCTATTTAGGTCTTGGCTGTGCTAATAATCCCTGCGAATTTCAGTTTCATAATAGGTGAAAAAATGATGTAAATGTTGATGTAAATCTGTATGGATAAAGACTTCTCGAGTGACAATTTCTAGCAAACTTTAAAATTCTGTGAAACAAATACCAGAGATAAATTGCACTAGCGATAGACACGGCTGTTTAGGTCTTGCCTGTGCTAATAAACCCTGCGATTTTCATTATCATATCAGGTGGGAAAATGATGTAAATGTTGATGTGAATCTGTATGGATAAAGACTTCTCGAGTGACAATTTCTAGCAAAGTTTAAAATTCTGTGGAACAAATACTAGAGATAAATTGCACTAGCGGTATATGCGGCTATTTAGGTCCAGGCCGTGCTAATAAACCCTTCGAATTTTATTTTCATATCAGGTGGAAAAATGATGTAAATGTTGATGTAAATCTGTATGGATAAAGACTTCTCGAGTGACAATTTCTAGCAAACTTTAAAATTCTGTGGAGCAAATACCAGAGATATTGTACTAGCGGTATATACGGCTATTTAGGTCCAGGCTGTGCTAATAATCCCTGCGATTTTCATTTTCATATCAGGTGGAAAAATGATGTATATGATGTGTATTTGTTTGCATAAAGACTTCTCGAGTGAGAATTTCTAGAAATTTTAAAATTCTGTAGAGCAAGTACCAGAGATAAATTGCACTAGCGGTATATACGGCTATTTAGGTCTTGGCTGTGCTAATAAACCCTGCGAATTTCATTTTCATATCAGGTGGAAAAATGATGTAAATGATGTGTATTTGTGTGGATAAAGACTTCTCGAGTGAAAATTTCTAGTAAATTATAAAATTCTGTGGTGCAAATACCAGAGATAAATTGCACTAGCGGTATGTGCAGCTATTAAAGTCTTGGCTGTGCTAATAAACCCTGCGAATTTCTTTTTTTTATCAGATGGAAAAATGATGTATATGATGTGTATATGTGTACATAAAGACTTCTCGAGTGAGAATTTCTAGCAAATTTAAAAATTCTATAGAGCAAATAACAGAGATAAGTTGCACTAGCGGTATATACGGTTATTTAGGTCTTGGCTGTGCTAATAAACCCTGCGAATTACATTTTCATATCAGGTGGAAAAATGATGTAAATGATGTGTATTTGTGTGCATAAAGACTTCTCGAGTGAGAATTTCTAGTAAATTTTAAAATTATATGGAGCAAACACTAAAGATAAATTGCACTAGCGGTATATACGGCTCTTAAGGTCTTGGCTGTGCTAATAAACCCTGCGATTTTCATTTTCATATCAGGTGGAAAAGTGATGTAAATGTTGATGTGAATCTGTATGGATAAAGACTTCTCGAGTGAGAATTTCTAGCAAAGTTTAAAATTCTGTGGAACAAATACCAGAGATAAATTGCACTAGCGGTATATACGGCTATTTAAGTCTTGGCTGTGCTAATAAACCCTGCGAGTTTCATTTTCATATCAGGTGGAAAAATGATGTAAATGTTGATGTGAATCTGTATGGATAAAGACTTCTCGAGTGAAAATTTCTAGCAAATTTAAAATTTTGTGGAACAAATACCAGAGATAAATTACACTAGCGGTATATGCGGCTATTTAGGTCTTGGCTGTGCTAATAAACCCTGTCAATTTCTTTTTCATATCAGGTGGAAAAATGATGTATATGATGTGTATATGTGTGGATAAAGACTTCTCGATTGGGAATTTCTAGCAAAGTTTAAAATTCTGTAAAACAAATACCAGAGATAAATTGCACTAGCGGTATATGCGACTATTTAGGTATCAGGTGGAAAAATGATGTATATGATGTGTATTTTTGTGCATAAAGACTTCTCGAGTGAGAATTTCTAGTAAACTTTAAAATTCTGTGGAGCAAATACCAGAGATAAATTGCACTAGCGGTATATGCGGCTAATTAGGTCTTGGCTGTGCTAATAAACCCTGCGAATTTCATTTTCATATCAGGTGGAAAAATGATGTATATGATGTGTATTTGTGTGCATAAAGACTTCTCGAGTGAGAATTTCTAGTAAACTATAAAATTCTGTGGAGCAAATACTAGAAATAAATTGCACTAGCGGTATATGCGGCTAATTAGGTCTTGGCTGTGCTAATAAACCCTACGAATTTCATTTTCATATCAGGTGGAAAAATGATGTACATGATGTGTATTTGTGTGCATAAAGACTTCTCGAATGAGAATTTCTAGTAAATTTTAAAATTGTATGGAGCAAACACTAAAGATATATTGCACTAGCGGTATATACGGCTCTTAAGGTCTTAGCTGTGCTAATAAACCCTGCGATTTTCATTTTCATATCAGGTGGAAAAGTGATGTAAATGTTGATGTGAATCTGTATGGATAAAGACTTCTCGAGTGAGAATTTCTAGCAAATTTTTAAAATTCTGTGGAACAAATACCAGAGATAAATTGCACTAGCGGTATATACGGCTATTTAAGTCTTGGCTGTGCTAATAAACCGTGCGAGTTTCATTTTCATATCAGGTGGAAAAATGATGTAAATGTTGATGTGAATCTGTATGGATAAAGACTTCTCGAGTTTGAATTTCTAGCAAATTTTAAAATTCTGTGGAACAAATACCAGAGTTAAATTGCACTAGCGGTATATACGGCTGTTAAGGTCTTGGCTGTGCTAATAAAACCTGCGAGTTTCATTTTCATATCAGGTGGAAAAATGATGTAAATGTTGATGTGAATCTGTATGGATAAAGACTTCTCGAGTGACAATTTATAGCAAACTTTAAAATTCTGTGGAACAAATACCAGAGATAAATTGCACTAGCGGTATATGCGGCTATTTAGGTTTTGGCTGTGCTAATAAACTCTGCGAATTTCATTTTCATATCAGGTGGAAAAATGATGTATATGATATGTATTTGTGTGCATAAAGACTTCTAAAGTGAGAATTTCTAGTAAATTTTAAAATTCTGTGAAGCAAATACCAGAGATAAATTGCACTAGTAGTATATGCGGGCTATTAAGGTCTTGGCTGTGCTAATAAACCCTGCGAATTTCATTTTCATATCAGGTGGAAAAATGATGTATATGATGTGTATTTGTGTGCATAAAGACTTCTCGAGTGAGAATTTCTAGTAAACTATAAAATTCTGTGGAGCAAATACTAGAAATAAATTGCACTAGCGGTATATGCGCCTTTTAAGGTCTTGGCTGTGCTAATAAACCCTGCGAATTTCATTTTCATATCAGGTGGAAAAATGATGTAAATGTTGATGTGAATCTGTATGGATAAAGACTTTTAG
>CAKOBK010000830.1:0-29190 GCA_932526605.1 Nephrotoma flavescens
ATATATATATATATATATATATATATATATATATATATATATATATATATATATATATATATATATATATATATATATATATATATATATATATATATATATATATATATATATATATATATATATATATATATATATATATATATATATATATATATATATATATATATATATATATATATATATATATATATATATATATATATATATTATATATATATATATATATATATATATATATATATATATATATATATATATATATATATATATATATATATATATATATATATATATATATATATATATATATATATATATATATATATATATATACTATATATATATATATATATATATATATATATATATATATATATATATATATATATATATATATATATATATATATATATATATATATATATATATATATATATATATATATATATATATATATATATATATATATATATATATATATATATATATATATATATATATATATATATATATATATATATATATATATATATATATATATATATATATATATATATATATATATATATATATATATATATAATATATATATATATATATATATATATTATATATATATATATATATATATATATATATATATATATATATATATATATATATATATATATATATATATATATATATATATATATATATATATATATATATATATATATATATATATATATATATATATATATATATATATATATATATATATATATATATATATATATATATATATATATATATATATATATATATATATATATATATATATATATATATATATATATATATATATATATATATATATATATATATATATATATATATATATATATATATATATATATATATATATATATATATATATATATATATATATATATATATATATATATATATATATATATATATATATATATATATATATATATATATATATATATATATATATATATATATATATATATATATATATATATATATATATATATATATATATATATATATATATATATATATATATATATATATATATATATATATATATATATATATATATATATATATATATATATATATATATATATATATATATATATATATATATATATATATATATATATATATATATATATATATATATATATATATATATATATATATATATATATATATATATATATATATATATATATATATATATATATATATATATATATATATATATATATATATATATATATATATATATATATATATATATATATATAAATTTAATTTTTTAAAAATATATATATAGTACAATTTAAAAAAAATATTATTTACAATGTAAAATTTTTTCTGTATTCTTATGTTCTTCATACAATCCTACTGAGTTTTTCTTATATGTATTTCTCATTTATCTACGGTATTACCAAATATTAAATAGTATCAATATAGGACACTGCCTTGTAAATTCGTGTTCCAAATTTGTTTTCTATAAGACAAGAGTGAAGTTAGCTGTTTACAAGTTCGAAAAAAACTCGAAAATAAACACAGCCGATGAAAGAGTAAAACTAAATTTAACTATTTCAACTGTGTAGCTTAGTTGTCAAAACAAAAAAGTAAAGAAACAACGGCAATTTTTCGAAAAAAGTTCGAAGAAAAGCGACTAAAATGACACCTATGTCAGAAAATCTAATTACGGAAATTAAATAAGATAAGAGAAAAAAGAACGCGGCTGTCCTATATCCCTTTTGTATTTCATTAACACAATTGTGTGGGTATGGCCATGTCAAAAATTTATTTTTGTATGTGTTTTGACCCAACTTACACATTTGTGTATTCCTTTTAAACTTATATTCGTCCGAAAAAGCACTATAACACTACACACAATTGTGTTGGTTGTACTTCAAATCAAACGAAATTTTTTATTAAAAACGCCATTACATAGTATGATATTTTACTCACACGTTTGTGGGGTTTGGACTTAACATGAGCCAATTTTTTTTCTTAGTCGAGAAAGGGATATATAAGCTATTTAATGTATCCCAGTAAACAAAAGCACGTTTAAGTTAAGTGTAAGTAACGTGATTACTAAACGTTTACTTTTCGTTACCAAACAATTTATTTTTTAAGAACGATGTCCTACGGCTGTTACGTGTAAGTAAACGTTTACCGATAACGTTTAATAATTGTTAATTTTTTATGTTTATGTAACAGTAATTATACTACGTTTAAATATTGTTAATTATTAACGTTTATTTATTGTTAAAAATTCAACGATTAATTACCAGTAACTTAAAATATAAAAACAACGTTGAATCAAAACTGAAAATTACTAAGTAATATTAATTTAAATAAAAACGTAATTTCAACGAATAGAGAAATTGTATTTCTTATAAAATATATTTATTATTTAATTGTAAATGAATTCAAATAAAGACAAAAATTATGGACACTATATATAAACTATTTTTGTTGTTTTTTTTTTTTTTGTTGTTTATACCTCCTCATTCGGGCGGTGTACATCTGTGCCCTTATCGATTTGATTTAATCATTGAGGTCTTTTATTAATTCTCCTTTCCAAGCCTCTGAAATGAAGAAAATATATTCAAATATTATCAATTAATTTTATTTAGTTATAGTCCTTACTAAATAACGCCATATTTAGGGATTTTAAATCGCCAGATCTTTTTCAATCGTGAGATTGTCCCAATTGTCTCAAAATCTTTATTAAATGTGATCTAAATATGTTGTTAAAAATTGTTTATGTTTCAACGTTGTTCGACGGTTAATTTGTTACGTTTGCGTAACGGTTATTATTATTGATTTTTTTAACGTTTATAAATGATTAAATGGGTTACGATTAAATAATCTTAAAAAATAATGCAGATTAAACGTTGAAATACGGTTTACTGGGTTACGTTTAAAATTATTTTGCTTTCAACGTTATCAATTCTTTTACTGGGATGGTACATATTACGGCTGCCAACGTTGAAACACGACTTCACAAAAATTTATATCAACTCATCGCTAACTCATCTAATACTTTGTACGTGGAAACAGGTAATGCATCAACAGATGTACATACCCTCCCAACAAAAAAATGTATACATCAACAACGTGACATAAATGTTATACTTTTGAACACAATTTTAAGACACAGTAGCGTCTCTGGCGGGTTTATGATTAACTACTCAAAATTCAGCCATTTTGATTTCTTTACCTTTTAGTTTAATGTGATAAGAAATACTATGCTGTATTGTAATTTTATTAAAATATTTTGCGAATTAAAATATATTTGAATTTTAATTAAAAAATACATTTTAAAGTGTTTTATAATTTAACAGTATTCTGGTGATAGTTTAATTAAAATAAATACTTAATAATGTAATAAATATATTTTGTCTTTTAATTTAAAGAAAATATTACTAAACAATACATCGGAAATATAACATCAAAACCGCTCAATTTTATTACGTTTATGTGATTCGAAAACGTTCAACAAAAACA
This sequence comes from Nephrotoma flavescens, assembly GCA_932526605.1. Lineage (NCBI taxonomy): Eukaryota > Metazoa > Arthropoda > Insecta > Diptera > Tipulidae > Nephrotoma > Nephrotoma flavescens. The sequence continues at coordinate 3,550 of CAKOBK010000830.1, forward strand.
GTTCATTTACGGTACGCCATTATGTAGACAAATTGTATACACGTTTTTGTTTCATTTCTCTTGTGACATAGGTTACGTAAACATAACATATTTGTTACGCAAAAGCGTTACGTTTCTGAAGACTTTAGTATTAGCAAGTCTTCGTAAACTGTACGTTTCTGGTACGTAATGTTGGAAGGGTATGCATGCAAGACATACTACGTATATATTAAGAATTCAATCCGGATTGAACCCGGATCGAAATTTCAATATATACGGGATCGAGTCATCTTCGCGTTAACTCGATTCGATCCACCAAATTTGTAGAATCGAGTTAACTCAATCCTTATAAACGCCAATATATACGGAATCGAGTCGAAAAACAACAACAACAAACTATTATAAAAATATTAATAATAAAAGAACGCCATTTTTATTTCGTTTACGATATATATTTTTTTAAATATTTTTATTTTTGTTTTAATTTAAATAAATATAGAAATATGTATTTAGAATTTTTTTTTTGGCGTTTATCTCAACTCGGTTTCGATTCGATCCCAACATAATCCGCCAATATATACGCTAGAAAAGATAATTCAGTTTCAATCCAAAGTTAACTCTAAGTTGATTCGATCCGGATTGAATCCCTAATATATACGTAGTAACAGAAACACCACGGCGAGCACACAAAACAAAAGCATATAGGGTGGGCAGGGCAAGCAAGGCAATAGGCAATACGACACGAGACACGATGAAGACGAAACCAAAACAGACCGAAGAACGAACAAAATTTATTGGGTAAAAAAAATCCTTCAAGGCGGCCGCATGAAAACATTCTGCCGTGACATGACAATAGCTGCCAACATATTAAGCTTAAAAAAGTTGAAAATATTTTATCTCGTCCATGACAAGTAATACCAACTTTTTTTTTTTTTTGCTCATTCTGGTTTTTTTTGCTCATAAAATTTGCTAATTTTTTGACGTGTCACAATTGACATTTTGTTGAACATTTTCAATTTTATGTGCGTTTTGTTCTGTGTATTGTGTGTTATATTCTGTTAAAATTAATTGATAATTCTTTATTTCAAGTAGTTTAAATCCAATTTTTTAATTAGTTTCGGCCATAATATATTTTTTTTTTAATTTTTCAACTAGTTTCAGAAATGGTTTCTTTTCAATTTCTCAATTAGTATTTCCGGGTTAATTTTTTTTTTCAATTATTGTTATGGCTGAATTTCCTCAACAAGTGTTTCAATCGAGACAACACCAACTGTCTTTTTTAAGACAACAAAACCTGTCTTTATCAAGACAAAGAATGCTGGCAATATTATCGAATGATATTGCCGCGGCTAATGCTTTGCTTGCGGTTTGCTTAACAAAGCGCAGAAGATCAACACACCGGAGGCGTCGTTTTGCTGTAAACCCTATTAATCGGAATAGGAGGGAACAGGGTTATTATGATAACTTGGTGAATGAGATGCGACTTACGGATGAAACGACATTCTTCAACTTCCATCGAATGCCACCAACTGTTTTCGACGAAGTTTTGGCCATAGTGGGCCCATTCATTCAGCCTTTAATGATCTCGGATCGCGTAATATCTGCAAACGCTAGGTTGACGAGGTTGAGATTAACAGAAATATTTATTATGATTGTATAATATCTTACTTGTTTTAATGTCCAGCCAGATAATAGATAATAGAAACAATTAATAAAAAGAACAATCAATTTAGAAATTATATATAATTTAAATTTATTGAAATAAAGAATTAATTAATTTTAACAAAATAAACACACAGTACACAGAACAAAACGCACATAAAATTGAAAATGTTCAACAAAATGTCAATTGTGACACGTCAAAAAATTAGCAAATTTTATGAGCAAAAAAAACCAGAATGAGCAAAAAAAAAAAAAGTTGGTGTTACTTGTCATGGACGAGATAAAATATTTTCAACTTTTTTAAGCTTAATATGTTGGCAGCTATTGTCATGTCACGGCAGAATGTTTTCATGCGGCCGCCTTCAGTTCGTGTCCATTCTCCATCACCATTAGACGTAGTACAATCAACGCAGGTCAGACGATACCACCAGACACGTCGTCGTCAGCGTCAGCCATTACAGATTTTTTGTGTAAAATTAATTTTCGGTGGAAAGTGATGTATGGGCATTTGGGGTTGTTATGTGAGAAATCGTTACACTTGGTAAGTATTGCAATATTTATAGTTTTGGACTGTTACGTCAATTAATACATTTTATTTGCATTACACAGGTTGTACACCATTACCAAATTTATCTCTCTTTATCTTTATTTTTATCGGCTATTGATGCCCTACGATTTTAAATATGGTTTGTGCATGAATCAGACGTTCCGCTGTGTTTGATTGTCCAGAGTGCGATAACGAGTTACACTGCGATAAATTCGATGTCATGTATAAGTTATTTGTTTAAGCTTCTCAAAAACATTGATGTAGGTGTTTTCAAACTTATTTGGTAGAAGAGCAAATACTAATGGGATATATTTTGGTAAAATAATAAAAGAACAAGAATCAAAAAATGAAAACTTCTCCGCGATTCGTAAGTTTAAATACATCAGGAATGATACATTATCTCTTGATAATGGTATATGTATTTTAGAACTACGAATATTTTGAACAGCCATTTTGCGTATGTACTGGTCCAGTACAATTAAAAAATATTGTCATTGACGACAACAAACGTGTAATTTTTTTAAATAAATGGATAATAAATTAATAAATGTATTTTATTTTTAAGAAACTTATTTAAATTTAATATAAGTATAGTTGAAGAAATTGTTTAATTTTTTAAGTATAGTTTAAGAAATTAATCAAACATTTTTTTTTTTTAAGTAAATCATCTCAATCTCGAAATGCACATCAACTAAGAAATTCTGGCCTTCAATTTGTAGCCAAACCCATGAACTACATATTTCTGATAAGAACAGAAATATTTAACATATCGTTTTTTAAGAGTGTTCTTTACTAAAGTAAGGCGTAAGTTGTGCAGTTTCGATGAGCATCTGTGGGTAAATTTTCTTCTAGAGCTTTTGAGTATATTACGCAAAACTCGTGCTTAGTTCTTTCCTTTTCCCGAAATTTCCTTTTAATATTTTCTTACTACCTCTCAAACTTACAGAAGTTGTGCAAATTCGACCGGAATTCGGAATATACAACAAGAGACTCAATTTTTTTTGGGAGTTCGCCAGTATACTACATCGGCGTAGCCCGTTTCCTTCCCGAAACATTAACCCTTTCCTGACCCGTATACACAATTGTGTATGTGAATTACGATTATGACAAACGAAGATGTCAAACATAGAATTAGGTGGTAATTGAAGACCAGTGTACACATTTGTGTCAACCATTCAATTTTGTTTTCGTCCGAAAAATAACAGTAACTCTAGTAATAATAAAATAATTAATATGTTATCAAGAACAAATAAATTATATGTTATATAATTAATTTGTTAACAAATTAATTATATGTTATATAATTAATTTGTTAACAAATTATTATGCTTTTTTCAGAAAGAATTCCGATTTAACTAAGATCCGTTAAAATACGGAAGACATTACAACCTGCCATTATTTACATACACATTTGTGTATGGTGAACTTAAATTGAACCAAAAAAAATTTTATTTTTTTGAACTTGAAAGGGTTAATTGTATGTACATACTTATTCACGTTATATTATGTTCGTACACATGGTACGGACACCCATTTTTATTTGAAACATGGTACGGACACCCTTCTGAACCTATTACAAATGAAATATTGATCATCCCCGGAAATTGTTGAATTTATCGGTTTTTGTAGATTCAATAAATTTTTTCTCTCAGTGTATATAATTTTCCTAAATTTTGAGAGGGTACAAAATAAAATCGCCAAGAAAAAAAAATTCTGATTCTTTGCAAATTTATTAATAAATAAATTACGAATTTTAAAATAATTGACATCTCAAGATACTTCTTAGATTGGAGACGAAAATTCATTTTGGCCAAAATGAGTGAGATGAACCACAATGTTTTGATGAAAGTTGGCTTCGAAGGGCAACATATTTAGTAATCTAAAGTAAAATGAAATTGTTGTTAGTTTAGCATTTTTTTTTTATTGAGACTTACTTGTATTCATAAACCGCCATTCGATCGTGCCATCAAATCATGACAAATCTTACACAGGCAATGCATGGAATCCGGATCAAATAGAAATTGATCGGTATAGTTAAACACAAATTATGTACGATCGTTGTCATGCTAAAAATTTTAAATTAGACTTGCCCGTTCGACACCACGATTAATCGTATTACACTTTACTTCTGAATGCAAATCATCCTTTTCCATATATCGCTGTTATTGGCCGGTTTCAATGGTCGAAATTATTACTGGAGTATTTACATATTTATAAATTTTACATCTCAAGGATACTTCTAAGATTGGAGGCGAAAATTCATTTTGGCCAAAATGAGTGAGATGAACCACAATGTTTTGATGAAAGTTGGCTTCGAAGGGCAACACATTTAGTAATCTAAAGTAAAATGAAATTGTTGTTAGTTAAAAGGTTTAGCATTTTTTTTTATTGAGACTTACTTGTATTCATAAACCGCCATTCGATCGTGCCATCAAATCATGACAAATCTTACACAGGCAATGCATGGAATCCGGATCAAATAGAAATTGATCGGTATAGTTAAACACAAATTATGTACGATCGTTGTCATGCTAAAAATTTTAAATTAGACTTGCCCGTTCGACACCACGATTTATCGTATTACACTTTACTTCTGAATGCAAATCATCCTTTTCCATATATCGCTGTTATTGGCCGGTTTCAATGGTCGAAATTATTACTGGAGTAAGGAAAGGAAAAGGATTAAAGAAAAGGAATAAGGATCTTCTGTAGCATTCCGTATAACTATTCCGTCTAACATACCTACAAATCAATTCATCAAAGTAAATGTTCAAAAAATTTGTGATTGTAAATACCTATCCCACTAAAGAAAAAACATAATTATACTTTATGATTTTAAACAAATAAATCGAGAGAAAAGATTAATTTTTTATTCAAAATTATATTAAAAATGTCATTATTTTACTATTTACAACAGGAAAATATCAAATTTACAAAATATATTTGAACAGAAGAAGATTGATATTTCAATTTTGCTCATTTATTTTACAAGTTAAATTCTATCTAGATATGAAAGAAAAATCAAATTCCAATAGGTTTGATATACTACAAAATTAGAAGTAAACCCCTTCATCAATAATTTTGGAAACAAAATGTAAGGCTTACTAAAAGCTATTCTAAAATAACTGTTTCATCACAAGGTATTCCAGACAACAAGAAAATGCTCTCCTGGAGTAGACGTACGTATCCCAGAATTTGTTCGGCTTTACCACTAGCAGTATGTACCTGAGACTTATATTGTCGGTATGTTAGCCCCTGTTCGCGTAAGAACTGTTCACTGCCTCTCCCCAGTACGCTAATATTGGCTCCTGAGTCGAGCAACCCACGAAAAGCTTGTCCGTTTATTGCTACTTTGGCATATGGCCGACGGTCTGGCCCTGATTGGATAACTGTCGAAATAATATTTGTACGCCTCTTATGGCGCTCGTGGAAGTAGCTTATCATTCTCATCAGCTGTCTGTTATCCGTTTGACAATAGATTGAACGAGAAGACTTCTCTGAGATGTTTTTTATTGTCGGGGGTGCCGAGCATACAACTCCGGATCGGTGTTGCTTGCTGCCTCCTCCGTGGTGCTGTGGGGTTTGTGACTCGATTCTTCTGGGCCGAGATGAGACTTCCGAGTGTACCTCATCTCGGATCTCCAGTTTTCCGCTTGGTTGCACCGAGTGCAATCAGGTTTGAGAACATTCTTAGCCCCACACCCGAAACAAAAAATGCGAGTTATTAGGTCCCGACAATCAGGATAGGAATGTGAGGGATCACCACAATTCCAACAGCGGAAATTTCGTGGTTCTTGGACCCCTGTCAGTCCCAATTGCCTGGCCGGTGGTGGTTGAGAACTACCCTGCTGGTACCCTTCAGGTCTCCTCGGTGGCTTCTTGAACCTTTGCTGGTCCTGAAACGTCACCCTCTGTTTTAAGCGATCGTTAATTTCGCATATTTCATCGTAGAAATCGGGTAACTCATCCCGGTCTGAGTACCATCTATTTTCACATCTTTCCTCGGTCCCCGCCTCTTCGTATGCTAATTCGTGCAGTTTAGGCCGGTAGGAACCAAACTTACGTTGTGAATTCATTGTCGGTCTGGGTTGCTGGTAAGTGTTAAAAGGTGGGTAGTTAGGGGTGGGTGTTAACCCAGCCTCGGGATTATGGCCAAGGCGTTTCCACATTTCCTCCAGAGATGTACATCGACGGGCAAACTCACCCAAATTCGTGAACCTCCGTTCATCATGCAATGCCATCTGCAGTCCGGGTCGCATATTTCGTCTTAAAATAGTGTAGATAGTGTCATCTGCCACTACTTTATTAGTCTGCAACGCAAGCCTGTGGATAGCCTGGTAGAACTCCATGAATGATTCGTGTGGGTAGCCTTGCTTGCGGTTGTTAAGGCTCCGTCGTACATCGTCATCAGTTCTGCTTGATGCGAACCGCATTAACATGTCTTGGCGGAACAACTCCCAAGACATTTCGGGATTCCGATCTACGGATGTCCAGAACCAGTCCAGAGCATCTCCTTCTAGACACAAGTCTATCACTCCTACCAGATCATCGAGTGGTATTGATGACCTAGCAGCGTGCCATTCCATGCGCCCTAGAAAACGCTCTACTGTTAGAGGACTCTTATGCCCTTCAAAACGGACTTTCCATGTGCTGACTTCCCGGCGCAACTTGGCGTCTGTCAGCCCGCTTACGTTAGCCCAATCATGAGCAAAATGATGGGAGGAATTCGCTGACGAATGTTTCTCAGGTTGCCCTGGTACTTTCCGTCCTGTTGGCGGCTCCATAAAGTCCCCATCTTGGTACTTTAACGTTACTGTCTTTATAGGTGACAATTTCAACAGACTCCGCTCTAGGTCCTCCTCGTCATCATCCTCTGATGATTCATCAGCTTGTGGGAAGGTTCGTCCCACTGGTCGAGGTTGCTTACCCCCGATTTTTGGCTGAGCAAATATTAGCCTCCCCAACTGCTCTTTGGCTGCTTCTGCCGTAAGCTCTTTGCGTTTTAGTTGGGCGACTATGATGATCAGCTGCCGCAGTGATTTCGACCAACTTGCTGCTTTGGCATAGAACGTCGGTGAAATCGCGCTCCGATACACTCGCCCCTGAACATGCTCCAGTCGGGCTTCCAACCGAGGGGGTATCTGTTCTTCCGGTTTTTCTGCAGCAACACACAGTTGCTGATAGATTTCCACCAGCTTTTTTAAGCATACTTTTGCTTCGGCTTGGGGTTGTTTACGAGCCGCCACATGAGCCTCTTGGGGCTTTAAGCAAATTTCTGCCTGTTCTTTCTGTAAGTGGTTCCGGAGCGTGGTTTTTAAGGCATCGGTCATATCCTCCCTTGCCTTGTCCCCTAAACCGCGCACCTCGAACTCTACTAGGAGCTCGTCGGGGTCTAAATGATCTATATTCATTTTTATTGTTTATATATCAAAAAAAAAATACTCAAACACACAATTACTTTAAATTATATCTAAATATCGCAAAACACAACCACGGTTTCTCCACTTTCGCGTGAAGCATAAATCTCACTAATTTAGGTCAAAATAAGGATGGGAAAAGGGAAATGTAATTAATTTGGATGAGATCCCAAATGCCAACCCATAACAGCAATGGCATTCGTAACTCCGACTTACGCGCAAGTGAGACACATTGCCTCGGTGAAGTCATTTGGTACCTCATTAATTTACCTAATTGGCAGAGACAATCCTCTTGCCCTCGTATTTCACAGTCATCATTCTAAATCTCCTTGGATGAGCATGACCGTGTGAGTGGCAGGCCGAATTGTACATTCAATTAGGGACAACAACACGCCGGTTATTGCCAAAGATTTCTGCAGTGTGTGGTATAATAGTATTTAGCTTATGTCCGAAACCTCATCAATATCCGTTCACTGATAGAAAACCGGATTGAACAGCTAAACACATTATATCCTGAACGCGCCTAAAACTAAACAATGAGAGGACTGGCAACCCCATCCCGGAGGATGAAAATTTTATGTAAAACAACGAAGTGGAATTTACGCAATAACTTAACTATACACTGACTTAGAAATCCATATTTTTAAAACAAATTTATCTTACGGCTCGTGGTAATTTCTTACCGATAGCCATAAGCGTATAACTGAGGAAAATTAAAAGGTTGACAGTTTGACTTTACTTGCCAGGATACGGACTGGCACGCTTGATAACCTGAGAATGAGCAGCCCTTTATACCACCCAAGATCATCGCTTGGCAGGAAAGAGATATGCTCATTACTTCAGGGAAACGTGTCACTCTCCCTTGCAGGCAGAATAAAGCCAAACAGTTGATTGTACACGGTGCCGAAAACCGTACAATCTGATGAGTAAATAAAATAAATATTCTGTAATTAGACATTGCAAAAATGGCTCATCAAATCCCAGATGCTACCACGAATATTAGTTCATCCCCCGGAGTGCGAGTTGGGACAATGCCACAAACGAACTAATGAGACGAGGATCCAGCACTGCAACTCAACAATTATAAAACCTTTTCCGTGCGTGTGTGACCCACCATCGTATCTGGTCAGGCATGCCTCTAAGGCATGACCGCTGCCACACTCACACCGAAAGAGCTCTTCCACTTTTTATATTAAATCACAGAGTACTTAATTAGAATTGATTGTATAGAACTCCACTTGAAATAGTGAAGCTCATAACTAAAATTATGTTAACATTTAACTTTGTGAATAAATTTTCAATTAAATTTGGGATTCAATAATGATTCCAGAAAACTGTTGGCAATCTATACCAATAATTTGGGCCAGTTAATGGTCCCATGTTTGGGCGCCACTTTGTAATAGTGGTGCCTACATATAAATAAATTAGACCTATGATGTTATTAGGCCCGTTTTGGGCGCCACTTTGTAATGTGGTGCCTATTTAAATGATACGTTAAAATATTTTAGTTCTGGAACTGGTGTTGTGCTCCATTTGGGCGCCACTTTGTAATGAGAGCACCACTACTTGCGTAGAAGCACCCCTATCACATAGAATTTGCCGTAACCTGCCTTGTACCTTATGCGGCGTTGTTCCCGTAGCTCAAGCCGGTGGAGGGAACGGCGTGGGTTTTGGGTACACAGGTCACGGCCTAGATTACCGCATATATATATATATAAAGAGGGAAAGAAAGATGGTATGCCATCAAATGGGGAGTTTGAAAAGGTGAGGCTGGTGAAAGACCGCCTCGGTGGGTCTCATGCCTCACATCAAGCAGGTCCACCGTGGTTGTGAAATATAAAAATTTAGAGTAACATAGTTACTCTAAATTAACAAAAAAAAATTATTTTTTTCCATGGGCTGAAAGCCCCAAATGTTAGTACGCTAATATAATTTGGTAAAGCGTTCCAGCTGAAGGAAACCCGCGTGCTAACGCACATGCGAGATCTCCGCTTCTAATGAAGCGGCTGGTGGACCCTTTACCAAATGGGCCCGATTAATTAGTATGTTGATTTTTATTATTAAGTAAACATACTTACCAACAAACAAAAATTATAAAACCAGCCAAAAGCAACAAAAACTTATTGCGCCTTTTTCCCTTCTCTCCAATTCTTGCAACAAAAAAAAATAAAACCAAACTACACAAACCAAAAAAAAAAAATAGATTAAAACCAAAATCAACTTCAAAATTCACTTTTTATTTTCTTCTTTTGTAAAAAATGTAAGAAATTACAAAATTTATTCGCTTCTTTCTGGCGATCAATAATATTTAAATAATCAGAACTTTAATATTTTAAAAAACTAAATTCAAACACACTGTATACTCTTAATATTACAACTCGGATAATCAAAAAATAAAATAAAGGGAATGAATATCCCTTTTATTAAAGAAACTCGTTAAATTCACACTTTTATTTCGTTCGATAATAAATTATTATGATCTCTCACTGTTATAAAATTTTTAACCAAAAACGCGTCTAGTGTCAAAAATACCGATTACCACGATGGTCTCACAAAACTTGACTCCCCGATCCAAAACAATGTCGCGGTCTTTATACGAAATTAACTGACTGACAGAGAAGAAGGGGGAAAATTTGTTATGGGAAATGTTCTTCTCTCTCAACCAGAAAATTCAATTTTTCCACGATCAGCGAAATCTTAGTACAAAGACCGCACATTACTGCTAACGTGACATAAATCTAATTTATGTTCACTCATGGGAAATTATATGCACACGAAAACTGCAACGTTTTAAAACGTCCATATATAGGTCATTTAAATAAACTATATTCAGAACGTTTGTTTTGTTTTCGTGTGCACAACACAACACTATGGATACATCATCCAATTGCAAATCTTATCTTTACGTGCATTCATTAGTATTTATAATAACTACATTATAAAGACCTTTGAAACACATAAAGCTGCAACCCGATAATGTAAACCAGAAATAATTTTATGTTTGCCGTATTGCATCTCATACCGTTTTTGTGTATATGGATGCAACAACAAACATAAAGAAAAATAAATAATTCCAGCATGACTAAGTGTTTGAGAAAATGTTGTGAAGGAAAAATACCTTCAAAGTCATGATGAAATTATTCTGATCGACGAACAGATAATTGGGAATGAGTTGGTAACGGAGTATGATAAAATTCCGTTACACATAATACAACGTTATGGTTTATTTCATTATAGACTTAAAATGAACTATAATTCAGATATTAAGATTGTTCTTCTTGAAAATCAATGAATTTAACAAGAGTTGCAAATAATGTTATTAATATATATTGGTTCCCGTAAAAATTCCAAATAGTGATGTAATGTCAACATGTTGTAGGCAAATAATTTGAAAATTTCCATAAAATAAAATCTTATGTAATCTTTTACAAAATATGATACCTATAACTTGTTACACGCTATAACGCAAACCAATACTCTCTCTCTCTCTCTGGCTTTCACATCCCATGAAGGGATTTCGCCGCCTGCACAATGGCCCTCCATCCATCCCGATCCATTGCTCTCGTCCTCCAGTTTCGACATCCTAATGCTTGCAGATCTTGTTCAATGTCGTCACGCCAGCGTAGTAGGGGTCTTCCTCTACGACGTACTCCGGCTGGTTGTTGGTGAAACACTTTATATATCATCCGTTGTTGTTGGGACCTTGTAACGTGGCCGAGCCATCTCATTCGATTGGATTTAATGAATCCGATGATATCGCTGCCTCCGAGGAGTTGCTTTATTTCGTGATTCATACGAATCCGATATTCGTTGTTCGCAACTTTAATTGGACCAAAAATTGAACGGATGACCTTCCTTTCGAATGTAGATAATAAATGTAGACAATCTACAATCATTAGAGGTCATGGTCCAGCTCTCGCTTCCGAAATTCAGCGCAGGTCTTATTAGTGCTTTATAAAGTGCGAGCTTGCACGACTGCGATAGATGTTTCGAATGCAATAATCTTGATTGGGCGTAGAAAACTCGTTGTCCGGCAGCGATTCGGGCTTTTATTTCTGCCTGCATTTCATTCAGTGATGTTATAACTGACCCGAGGTATTTAAAGTTTTCGACACCATCAAAATTGTGGTCGCCAATTCCGAGATTTGCACTAGAGATGTTCCTGGGTGTTGTTAGATATTTGGTTTTACTGCTGTTCACCTCCAAACCAAGTCTTCTTGCGCAGTGATCGAGCGGTATGAAACTGTCTTTGATATCGCTAGGTCTTCGGCCAAGAAGCACGATATCATCTGCATATCCAAGAATTTGGCCGGATTTATTAAATATACAGCGCGAAGTTTCGATGTTGCTTTTTCTCACTACGTACTCAAGTGCCAAATTGAACAGCAAAGGCGCGAGTGCATCACCTTGTCGAACGCCAGATGTTATTTCAAAGGAGTCTGACACAGTTCCTTCAATTACGATTCTACATACAGACCCATACGTTGTTAATTTACACAGCGAAACGAGTTTCTCTGGGATACCTAGGCATATGAGCGCGGCCCATAAGTTGTCGCGGTTTATACTGTCATATGCCTGCCGGAAGTCTATATATAGTTGATGTATGGTTATGTTGTACTCCCAACATTTTTCCAAGATCATCCTCATGGTAAAACACTGGTCCGTGGTTGATCGGTTGGGTCGAAAACCACATTGATAGTCGCCAATGAAGTTTTCGGCGAAAGGGATGAGTCTGGCAAGTACAACATTAGCCAACACTTTGTAAGCAGCGTTCAATAGGGCTATGCCACGATAGTTTTCACATTTAAGACGGTCGCCTTTTTTATGCAGCGGACATATGAGCGCGGTCTTCCAATTCTCAGGCAGCTCTTCTTGGTCAGAAATACAGACGACGAGATCGTATAGACTTGTTGCAAGAGTAGCGCCTCCGAGTTTAATCAATTCTGCGGGGATTCCATCGAGACCGGGTGCCTTGCCGTTTTTCAATCGACTAATAGCTGCGTCTACTTCCTCCACTGTGGGATATTTGACAAAGACCTCGTCACCTGGAGGAGCTATTGCTCTAATGGGGGTCACGTCGTCATTCCGATTTAGCAGATTTTGAAAGTAGGTTTGCCATACTGAGAGAACATCAGCCACGTTTGTTCTCAACTCTCCATTCCCGTCTTTGATGGCTGTACTTCTTGGGTAGAAGTCTTTAGTGAGATTCCTGGCGTTGGCAAAACAGTCCCTTGAGTTTCCCAGTTCCGCTTGGAAGCTGATGTTTTCGATGCATAATCTCATATGTTCGCGCTTTTTTTGTCGAAGGTATTTAGTCGTGGCTTTCCTAGCGCAGAGATATTCTGCTAGAGTGCTTCTAGTGTTGCGAGCCAACCATTTTTCACGAAGCGTTCGTTTATTTTCGACGACCCTACGGCATTGGTCATCGAACCAATCATTGCGGGGCCTCGGAGGTCTTCTTCCGATGGTATTTTGCGCCGCGGTGGTTATGGCTGACTGTATAGCGTGCCACTGCTCCTCGATGTTAGAGGGAGCTTCTTCGTTGTTGCTGGGCCGCTCTAAATAGTTAGTGACAGCTGATTGGTAACTCTGCAATGACGCTTGGTCTTTTAGAGCATTGATATTCTATCGAACGGTCTTTTGTGCTTGTCTGTTAAACGTAGATGACAGTTTGCACTTATATTTAAATATGACAAGCATATGATCGCTGTCCATGTCTGCACCTCTGTAAGATCTAACGTCAGATATGCTGGTGGAGTGCCTCTTAGACACCATGACGTGATCGATTTGATTTTCCGTTCTCCCATCATTCGATCTCCACGTTACTTTGTGGATTCTCTTATGTGGGAAAAACGTACTTGATACAAGTAAGTTGTACGTTATTGCCAGGTCGGTGACTCGTTGGCCGTTGTTATTACTAGTTAGGTGCAGGCTGTTAGGACCGATGTGCGATGTATTTTCTGCACTCCTACCGATTTTTGCATTATAGTCGCCCACGATGATTTTAATGTCGTGGTGCGGTATGTTATTGATGACTTCCTCCAGTTCGACAAAGAAAAGATCTTTGATGTCATCTGATTTATCTTCGGTGGGTGCATGCACATTGACGATCGTGATGTTAAATTTCCTAGTGCGAAGTCTGACCGTGCATATCCGCATGTTGACAGGGCGGAAATCGATGATATGATGCTTCACGCGCCGATGGATGAGGAAGCCAACTCCAAATTCTCCTCCGTTCTGATGGCCGCTGTAATGAAGAGTGTAACCATTGGTGGTGTCATGGATCCCACTCCCAGACCATCTAAGCTCTTGTAGTGCAAGTACGTCTAATGTGTAACTCTTTGCTTGGTTCGATAGGTTCTGGAGATCTCCAGGTCTTAAGAGGCTAAGCACGTTCCATGTTCCCATTTTTAAAGCGTTGTCCGTGTACAATTTCCGGGGTCGAGTTTGTAATGAATCCGATATGGTTATCCGAGGCCTTTGTTTAGGGTTCATAACTTGGTGAGTTTTTATGAGGGGAGGTTGTTGGCCTTCCGCTCAACCCGCTTGTTACGTGTGTGGGTCACGTACTGGTGAGAATCTTGAGGCATCCAGTCCTACCTTGAACACATTTATATAGCGAGCCGCTTGATACAAGACAGACGCCCGCTTCAGCCGCTCCTAACCTGGAAAACAGACGCTGGTTTGGCATTGGTTTTGAGGCGCCAATGGCTCGCCCTGACATGTAGTGTCCATGACTATAAACAGGATTTAGCTGCTCGTCTCCACTACACCGCCTGATTCATTTAGAGTTACCCAGAGAGCACTGCGAGGAGGTATGAATCTCGGACTTCGCCCTCCGCAAACCAATACGTACCACCGTAAATAACTAGTTCAAGTATGGCATAATGTTTTATTAAATTTCAAGTCATCAACACCCAAACATGATGGACCAATATACAAATAAAAACGCATGCACAAATAATTACTGCCTTAATCATTTTCATTCTATTCTAATGATCAATTGTAAAACAGTTCGAAATTCATCTAACTCAACATTACAGGTAATAATGGAATTAGATAAATTTTTCATTACTATTTTTACAAAAGTTGATTAAAATAGAATGAAAATGACCAAAGGTTTACAATGAAATGTTCAACGCCATATTCCTCAAATATTCAACTTTATTTGTGGTTGCAAAATATTTACCTGTAACATTTTGCAATCTCAAATTTAAGTCGCGATATTTTTTTTTGGGCGGTGGCATTTCACTGCCAGCATTTATCTGCTCAATTGTAATTTCATTTGCAGATTGTTCCAACTGAAGTTTTGTAAGAAACTTCCACATATCTGGATGTTGACAACCCACAAGTTTTCTAAATCCACTATGCCAACCTTCAACATAATTATTTGTGCGTGGCGCATTGTGTTCCGTAGAATTAAAATGGTTCCAAGCGTGAATAGCATATCGAGGGCAACGTCTGTGTGGAGGCTCTTTGATACGATCATCGAGTGATCCACCATAGGTCTCCTCAAAATATGCTACCACATTACATGCACTAGGAGGAATTTCGCCAGACGCTTTCAACGCACCAAATACCTCAATAGCATCATTTGGTGGAACAAATGCTAGAGCCATTAGCATTTTCATTCGAAGAGCAAACTCAGGATCTGAATCATAGTACTTTTTAAGCCCTTCGGACGCAATCTTACGATAAAAATTTTGTCCGAAATGAAATAAACAATAACGCTGTGTTGTGGTAGGAAACACATTCTTTGCAGCATTGGTTATAGCTTGTTCAAAATCACTCATAATAGAATAAGGATTTAAGCAAGGTCTTATTTGTTTAAGCTTCTCAAAAACATTGATGTAGGTGCTTTCTACCTTATTTGGTAGAAGAGCAAATACTAATGGAATAGATTTTTTTTCTTTCATACCGTGGATAGAAAATAGCTGATAAAATAATAAAGGAACAACACTGAATGTACCATCAACATACCACTCAGATACATCTTGTAAACAAGATAAATTTCGAGCTGTTGTAAATAATAAAATTCTATTTTGAATACAGCCAGAATCAAAAAATAAAAACTCTTCTCCGCGATTTGTAAGTTTAAATACATCAGGAATAATCATAGTTTCTCTTGATAACGGTAGAGGCATTTTAGAACTACGAATATTTTGAACAGTTCTTGTCATTGAACTACTTGAAGGCATGGAAGCGGCAACAGATAACGGAATGGTTACAGAATTTAAGGCTACTAACTCTTTAGAGGGAAGGGTGGATTCTGAGGCAAGTATTTTTAATGTGTTCATAGACCGAATTGCCTCATTTTCAGCCGCATTAGCAGTATGTCGCATATGTTCCACAGTAATGGTGGCTTCGCCGTTTTCCGTATGCACTCGTCCGGGACAATTACTTTTAGCAAAGAGCACACATCGCCAATAACTTTTAGTCTTGTGACTGGAGTGCTTATAGTAGCGGAATCCATCAAATAATAGCACATCCCTATTTTTTTCCGATTTGATAATTTCGAAATTCATAACTTGTACTGTTTGAATACCAATAAATATTATAAAATCACTTTTAAACACCAATATAATACGTTATAACAAACTTAACAAGGTATAATATTGCGCATGTTAATGTGACGTCATTGACGACAACAAACGTGTAATTTTATTTTAATAAATGGATAATAAATGTATTTTTTTTAAAAAAAGCTTATTTAACTTCGATAAGATTATAGTTGAAGAAATTTTTAAATTATTTTCTGATTTTCAGTTAAAATTAAACTTTTTTTTTCCTTAACGCTGTATCACGGATAAATTAGATTTTTTTTTTTTATTATTGATGGAAGATTTGCAAGAATCACAACAATCAGTTTTGAAGTTAATGAGATTATTGATTTGAAAAAACCAGTTATCTGGTTTTCCGCGGCGACTGATGTTGATATTTTACATAGGAATATTGTCATTATATAGAACAATACCATGTATATGTGTAGTACTAGCGAATTACTACCTAGTCTACGGAATTCGATTCTTTCATATTCTCCATCTAACTTCATTTTTACCAATTCAAGCGTGATTTACATGATAAAAAATGTTGCACAGCAAAAAAAGAAGAGTTTCGTATATTAAAATTTTCGTGTGTATGACAAGAAAGAATAGCATCGAATTAAAACTACATAACACATTAACACTACACACAAGTGTGTATAAATAAAAGCGTGTTTCAATTGGTTTAAATACCGCATAAAAAGTTAAAAAGCTAAAAATTGTGGTGAATAAAAATGTCAAACTTTTTATCCGCTTGAAGAGCTGATAAAATTTTTATGTGGAAAACATTTGGCTGACAAAAATATTTGTTTGTAAACAGAAAATTGGCATGTACAAATTTTGAGAAAAATCGTAGGGGAGAGTAGGTTAATTCCGTGCGTCTGGGTAACACCGAGTCAAAAAATATCGACTTTTCTACACCATGTACGTAGCCCTGAAAGATTTCAATCTGTCACAAATTCAAACGGAATGTTATTTAATCGGAGCCTCAGTCAAAAGAATTAAGCATTAGTTTAGTGAATGGAAGAATGCAATAAATTTTAGATTGTTTTATTATTAAAAAAGTGAATCATTAAATTAACGGTAAGTCGTAAAATAATAATTTTACACAAATATTGTGTATATATATTATTTTAAGTGTTTTTTCAGAAGAATCACAAACAAACAATAGCTCGGGTAGATTTATATGAGGCTAGTTTTTATTATATTTGTATTCTTTCGTCATTGAGGGGAAATACCGATTAATTTGTCGGGGTAAAAGCGTGCATCCACGGAGTTACCCCTTATAAAAATCTAGGTTGTAATTTTAAGAACGAGAAAATCATTTGGTTTTAGATGCAACGAAAATATATTTAAAAAACTACCAAACGTAGTTGGTCGGATGAATCCATGAAAACAGCCTTGTCTGAAATAGATTATGGTTTCAGTGGTTTACACTTAGGCCATTTTTGGCCCTTTGTGATACCACGCATTCATGCTACATCATTAACCCATTCATCTATTCAATTACTCACACAACTACAGTATACCACCTGCACATTGCAAGCTCCATGTCAACCTGTACATTGACATGGACGGTGGGTCGGCGGAGAATTCTGCACTCCATCAGAGGGTCTCAGTTGTGTTTATTAACATCACCGATTGTAGTTGATGATGAAAATTCGATTTGCATCTGGCCTCTGAAGGGATTCGAACCCAGTACCTCCCGGTCCAAGTGCCGAAGCTTTAACCACTGCACCACTTGTCCGGTTTGTCTGAAATAAGTGAAGGAAAGAAAATTCGATATGTTTCATACGGCAAAGCTTATGAAATACCAGCTTCAACTTTAAGAGACTACCGAAGTGGGGTTTCATACTATTCACCAATGTTGGAAGAAAACGAACATTTACTGTAGCACAGGAAAACGAAATCCGTTACGTTTTCCTAGATGCATCAAAAAAGTTTTATGGTATCTAGTTAAATGAATTATGTCGAATGGTATTTGATTAAGCCGAACAAAATGCCATTCCAAACCGATTTAATAAATCCACTCGGTTAGCTGGTAGGGATTTTTACGAACATTTCTTACAGAGGAATCCTGAATTAAGTTTACGTAAACCAGAAGCAACAAGTATTAGCCGCATAACAGATTTTAATGAAAATGATGTGAAGCTTTTTTTACTCAAACCTAGAGAATGTTTTCAACAAATTCCGATTTGAAGCAGGACGAATTTTTAAAACGAATTTTTAAAAACAGGAATTTCAACTGTAAAAAAACCTTTAAGAATAATTGGAGCTAAGGGACAAAAACAAGTAGGCCAAGCTGTGACATGGGAACCTCATAAGCAAAAATCAGTGATATTTACTGCAACTCCCGTAAAGAAAGAAGTGGAAATTGTCGCCACTAAAAGGAAAAAATAGCTGAATTAAAAATAAAATCAAATAAATAGCAAAAATCAAACAAACCAGACTCGAAAAATACCAAAGAAAAAGGACATAAAAGGTTAGTTCGGCGGAAATTCAGCTTCTCTTCGTCTGATACGGACAATGAAGTCTATGAGACAGTTTTGTACGATGATGACGATGAACTTGACGATGTTGATCCATTCAACAACAACGATGAGATATGCCTCACTTGTTCGGAATTTGGTAAAAATGGAGAACTGTGGTATAGATGTGTCTCGTGTGGCGCATGGAGTCATGCTAGTTGCTCTGGTGTAGACAATGCAGAAAATTATGAGTGTGATTTTTGTAAAAACCATAATTTAAGATAAATTAAAACGAGTTGTCTCCGGTGATACTTCATTAGTACCTTTATTTCTCTTGAATTGCGATTTTTTTTGTTTTATTGTTTTAAGGATTTAAAGAAATGTTTTTTATATTTATAATTTGAATACAATAAAGTTAACTAAAAAGAATGGTTGTTTTCTACTGATCTGTAATTAAACTATTTGCTGCACGAAATTACCCACGTGTCGGGGTAATGCCGTTTTTTGTGAACTTTTCGGTTAACCCGCCCCGCCCTCCAACGAAGAAACTCTAAGGGAATCTATGTATGCAGTTTAAATGCTTACATAACTCTCAGAAAACAGTACAAGCTATTTCAATATACATTTAATAATCGCTTCTTTATGGGGTTTTCCTTAAGGGCACGCTAATACCCCACTCTCCCCTAATGATTGAGATGTGAACTAACCATAATTAATTAATATATACATATTTAAATAGTATTTATTTTACATATTTTCATATTTAAATTTGCTATTTACGTTCATAATTACACATAAAATAAGCAACCGTGTTATTGTCAAAATTTAAACCAATTGAAACAGATAAAAAGTTAAAAAAAATTTAACAGAAATAAATTTTTAAATTTTTAATTTGGATTCCCCCGAAATAGGTATCGAATCGATAAAAATTCCATGCACATCTTCTGAAGATTTTGAAGAGCTAGAAGCAGGGATTAAAGATGACGGCGCTTATATAAAATTATATTTAATGTTAATTTTCTAAATTATCAGTGCAGATGGTTCTACGTAAATCGGACCTATAGCCGTACGTCCTCGATTTGGCAAACAATGCGTAAAGTCTCTCTCTCTCTAGCTTCACATCCCATGAAGGGATTTTGCCGCCCGCACTATGGTCCTCCAGCCGTCTCGGTCCATCGCTCTCGACCTCCAGTTTCGACATCCTAGTGCCTGTAGATCTTGTTCGACGTCGTCACGCCAGCGCAGTCGGGGTCTTCCTCTACGACGCACACCGGCTGGTTGTTGATGGAACGCTTTATTGGTCATCCGTTGTTGTGGGGACCTTGCAACGTGGCCAAGCCATCTCACTCGATTGGATTTGATGAATCCGATAATATCGCAATCTCCAAGTATTTGCTTTATCTCGTGGTTCATGCGAATCCGATATTCTTTGTTCGCGACTTTAATTGGACCAAAGATGGAGCGAATGACCTTCCTTTCGAAAGTTGATAACAATCTACAATCATTAGTGGTCATGGTCCAGCTCTCGCTTCCGAAAGCCAGCACAGGTCTTATTAGTGCTTTATAAAGTGCGAGCTTGCACGACTGCGATAGATTTCTAGATCGCAATAATTTTGATTGGGCGTAGAAAACTCGATGTGCGGCAGCTATTCGGGCTTTTATTTCTGCCTGCATGTCATTTGATGATGTTATAACTGACCCGAGGTATTTGAAATTTTCAACGCGATCAAAATTGTGGTCGCCAATTCCGAGATTTGCCATGGGGATGTTCCTGGGTGTTGATACAAATTTGGTTTTGCTACTGTTCACCTTCAAACCAAGTCTTCTTGCGCAGCGATCGAGCGGCACGAAACTGTCTTTGATATCGCTAGGTCTTCGGCCAAGAAGCACGATATCATCTGCATATCCAAGAATTTGGCCTGATTTATTAAATATACAGCGCGAAGTTTCGATGTTGCTTTTCCTCACTACGTACTCAAGCGCCAAATTGAACAGCACAGGCGCGAGTGCATCTCCCTGTCGAACACCAGATGTTATTTCAAAGGAGTCTGACACAGTTCTTTCGATTACAATTCTACATACAGACCCAGACGTTGTTAATTTGCACAGAGAAACGAGTTTCTCTGGAATTCCTAGGCATATGACGGCCCAAAGCGGCCCAAAGGTTATCGCGGTTTATACTGTCATATGCCTGACGGAAGTCTATATATAATTGATGTATGGTTATGTTGTACTCCCAACATTTTTCCAGGATCATCCTCATGGTGAAACTCTGGTCAGTGGTCGATCGGTTGGGACGGAAACCACACTGATAATCGCCAATGATGTTTTCGGCGAAAGGGATGAGTCTGGCAAGTACAACATTAGCCAACACTTTGTAAGCAGTGTTCAATAGAGCTATACCACGATAGTTTTCACATTTAAGACGGTCGCCTTTTTTATGCAACGGACATATGAGCGCGGTCTTCCAATTCTCCGGCAGCTCTTCTTGGTCCCAAATACAGACGATGAGATCGTGTAGACTTGTTGCAAGAGTAGCGCCTCCGACTTTTATTAATTCTGCGGGGATTCCATCGAGACCGGGTGCCTTGCCGTTTTTCAATCGACTAATAGCTGCGTCTACTTCCTCTACTGTGGGATATTCGACGAAGACCTCATCACCTGGAGGAGCTATTGCTCTAATGGGGGTCACGTCGTCATTCCGATTTAGTAGATTTTGAAAGTAGGTTTGCCATACTGAGAGAACATCAGCCACGTTTGTTCTCAATTCTCCATTCCCGTCTTTGATGGCTGTACTTCTTGGGTGGAAGTCTTTAGTGAGATTCCTGGCATTAGCAAAACAGTCCCTTGAATTTCCCAGTTCCGCTTGGAAGCTGATGTTTTCGATGCATAATCTCATATGATCGCGTTTCTTTTGACGAAGGTATTTAGTCGTGGCTTTCCTGGCGCGGAGATATTCTGCATGTGTGCTTCTAGTATTGCGAGCCAACCATTTTTCTCGAAGCTTTTGTTTATTTGCGACGATCAGGCGACATTGATCATCGAACCAATCATTGCGGGGTCTCGGAGGTCTTCTTCCGATAGTGTTTTGCGCCGCGGTGGTAATAGCTGACTGTATTGTGTGCCACTGCTCCTGGATGTTAGAAGGAGCTTCTTCGTTGTTGCTAGGCCGCTCTAGATAGTTAGTGACAGCTGATTGGTAACTCTGCAGTGACGCTTGGTCTTTTAGAGCATCCACATTCCATCGAACGGTTTTTTGTGCTTGTCTGTTGAACGTTGATGACAGTTTGCACTTATATTTAAATATGACAAGCATATGATCGCTGTCCATATCTGCACCCCTGTAGGATCTAACGTCAGATATACTGGTCGAGTGTCTCTTAGACACCATGACGTGATCAATTTGGTTTTCCGTTCTTCCATCATTCGATCTCCACGTTACTTTGTGGATTCTCTTATGCGGGAAAAACGTACTTGATACAACTAAGTTGTACATTAATGCCAGGTCGGTGACGCGTTGGCCGTTGTTGTTACTAGTTAGATGCAGACTGTTAGGACCGATGTGCGATGTATTTTCTGCACTCCTACCGATTTTTGCATTAAAGTCGCCCACGATGATTTTAATGCCGTGGTGCGGTATGTTATTGATGACTTCCTCCAGCTCGACAAAGAATAAATCTTTGATGTCATCCGATTTATCTTCGGTGGGTGCATGCACATTAACGATCGTGATGTTAAATTTCTTAGTGCGAAGTCTGACCGTGCACATCCGCATGTTGATCGGGCGGAAATCGATGATATGGTGCTTCACGCGCCGATGGATGAGGAAACCAACTCCAAATTCTCCTCCGTTCTGATGGCCGCTGTAATGAAGAGTGTAACCATTGGTGGTGTCATGGATCCCACTCCCCGACCATCTAAGCTCTTGTAGTGCAAGTACGTCTAATGTGTAACTCTTTGCTTGGTTCGAAAGGTTCTGGAGATCTCCAGGTCTTAAGAGGCTAAGCACGTTCCATGTTCCCATTTTTAAAGCGTTGTCCGTGTACAATTTCCGAGGTCGAGTTTGTAATGAATCCGATATGGTAATCCGAGGCCTTTGTTTAGGGTTCATAACTTAAATGGTTTTTATGAGGGAAGGTTGTTGGCCTGCCGCTCAACCCGCTTGTTACGTGTGTGGGTCACGTACTGGTGAGAATCTTAAGGCATCCAGTCCTACCATGAACACATTTATATAGCGAGCCGCTTGATACAAGACAGACGCCCGCTTCAGCCGCTCCTAACATGGAGAACAGACGCTGGTTTGGTATTGGTTTTAGGGCGCCAATAACCCGCCCTGACATGTAGTGTCCATGACTATAAACAGGATTTAGTCTGCTCGTCTCCACTACACCGCCTGATTCATTTAGCGTTACCCAGGGAGCACCGGCGAGGAGGTATGAATCTCGGACTTCGCCCCCCGCCCCCATGCGTAAAGTAGGACGGTAAAAGTCAACTACGAAAGAGTTGGGAGTGCTTCGGCCTCAGAACAGATTTTTTTTAAAAAATAAAAAAAAAAAAAAACATTTAATAAACAATTTTATACAATTCATAGGAATCCGTCTTCAGGAAAGTTTTTGACCAATCGCTGAAAAAATTTATTAAAAATTGTTTAACTACCGTGAAGTAGCTTTGAAATACTGCTTGTACGGAAAAAATGGAAAATTACCGGTAAATTATTTGAAATATTCAATTTAATGAAAGGTAAATATTTGTGTTTTAACATTTTATAATATGTAAATATAATGTTCATATATATTTTCTTAATTACATAGATTGTAATGAAAAAAAATCCCAACCACCGTGCGATATATTAAATTTTACAAAAAGATGGTTTAACAACACAAGTTGCATAATCAAAACAAAGAAAGAAAACCTAAATTAGAAAGATTAGATTTTGTTTAATTTAACATATAAGGATTAACGTATAAACATAACGCTCGTAGACATTTATTTTTTATTTATTTTAATTTTAAACTTTATGGAGAAATTTAATATGAAATTTAAACCATAACATTTTGTAATTTTTTATTATTGTTATTATGTAGCAAGAACTAATTAGTTAAGAAATGTTAAGAAATGTTACTTTTAAAGAAGTACAATTTTAAAGCCTCATCCTATTCCTATTTTAAAGTTTTGCAATTTAACACATTGTGACGCGATGTTAAGCTTTAGTATTATTTAAGTTTTTTTCTTACTTTTATTTTATGCTTTAATCGAAAAATTAGTGTTTTATTGTCGTCAGTGACGTAGTGCGCAAAAAGACGAAAATGGAACATGGGAATATTTTACCTTGTAAGATTTAAATACCGTGCCAATAAAAACAATTTAAATATCTTTGAAACACTAATAAAAATAGTTTAAACACAAAGAAAAACGAATATATTAAAAACACGTATTTAGTAAATGAACGGCTTGTAAATTTATACATACATTGACCACAAATATTACAAAAAAATTATTAATTAATATTAAAAACTATTGAGTTGCTTAAGTAAAAATATTACATGCACGAAGTAACTATAAAAATCGTTAGAACAAAATATTATTTTACACCCTGTATAAGGAAAGTAACGGTTTGTGAATTTAAAAAAATATTTATTCCTGGAAATCCAACAACAAAAATAAAAAAAACGAACCTATGTCACATTTTAGTTTTTAACCTAAAAAAAATTTGATCGGGAATCCATGCATTGTCTAATTTAAATTTTAAAAATTTTTAGCATGACAACGATCGTACATAATTTGTGTTCAACTATACCGATCAATTTCTATTTGATCCGGATTCCATGCATTGCCTGTGTAAGATTTGTCATGATTTGATGGCACGATCGAATGGCGGTTTATGAATACAAGTAAGTCTCAATAAAAAAAAATGCTAAACCTTTTAACTAACAACAATTTCATTTTACTTTAGATTACTAAATGTGTTGCCCTTCGAAGCCAACTTTCATCAAAACATTGTGGTTCATCTCACTCATTTTGGCCAAAATGAATTTTCGGCTCCAATCTTAGAAGTATCCTTGAGATGTAAAATTTATAAATATGTAAATACTCCAGTAATAATTTCGACCATTGAAACCGGCCAATAACAGCGATATATGGAAAAGGGTGATTTGCATTCAGAAGTAAAGTGTAATACGATTAATCGTGGTGTCGAACGGGCAAGTCTAATTTAAAATTTTTAGCATGACAACGATCGTACATAATTTGTGTTTAACTATACCGATCAATTTCTATTTGATCCGGATTCCATGCATTGCCTGTGTAAGATTTGTCATGATTTGATGGCACGATCGAATGGCGGTTTATGAATACAAGTAAGTCTCAATAAAAAAAAAATGCTAAACCTTTTAACTAACAATTTCATTTTATATATATATATATATATATATATATATATATATATATATATATATATATATATATATATATATATATATATATATATATATATATATATATATATATATATATATATATATATATATATATATATATATATATATATATATATATATATATATATATATATATATATATATATATATATATATATATATATATATATATATATATATATATATATATATATATATATATATATATATATATATATATATATATATATATATATATATATATATATATATATATATATATATATATATATATATATATATATATATATATATATATATATATATATATATATATATATATATATATATATATATATATATATATATATATATATATATATATATATATATATATATATATATATATATATATATATATATATATATATATATATATATATATATATTATATATATATATATATATATATATATATATATATATATATATATATATATATATATATATATATATATATATATATATATATATATATTATATATATATATATATATATATATATATATATATATATATATATATAATATATATATATATATATATATA
>CAKOBK010000831.1:0-75945 GCA_932526605.1 Nephrotoma flavescens
TTTTTATTATCGCAATAAATTTTAATTTTTTTTAGTTCAATTCAATTATTATTTTTCGTGCAAAAACTATAAAATTTTATATTAACTTCTTTAGTTCTGTAAACATCAAACCAAAATAAGGAAAAACAAATATCGAAATGTATTCCACATAAATGTACGAAGATAGAATAATGTATGTGGTACAGTCGTATATAAATGAAAATACGAGTTGGAACGGTTATAGTGGAAAATTGAAAATCTATGTATGAAGAAAATTTTAGACATTTTCCGAAACGTTTAACATATACAATTGTTTCCGGTTTTGTTTAGTTGCATTTTAAATAAATAAGTATTGTGTTAGTATTTTTTAGCTGACATTTTTTGCAAATATTTTTTTATTGTAAAGTTAAAGTTGATTCGTGTACAGGCCAAAGAAAACTACGATTATTATTTGCCTTGCTCGAAATCACACATCAATGTTGCTTTATTGATAAGCGTTTAAGCCTTTTAAACAAGAAAAGTTAGAAACAATATTCTTTTGACCTAGAAATACGAAATCAATAAACAATAAAATTAGAAAATTCGGAAAAATTATATCAAGTATAATATTAATTTTTGGTCAAGGATATTGAAATATGAACCAAGGCAAACCCCCGCACACACATAGAAATAAGTCGAATATTTTTTTGGTGTTTATTTATTTAGTCAAACAAAATAAATGGAGCAATATTCTGCTAAAGTGATCTATTTAGATTTTGGTTTATAAATAGTACTAGACAAACTACGAACAATCTACCAGTGGCGAGTTTATGTTATTTATTTGAATTCCATTTGATTGATATTTTTAAAATCATTTGATTCTAATTTTCTCGTAAGAATTTTAATTATTTATTTATATTTTTATGCAATTTACAATTTTGTAAACCGCACATCCCTTTTCAGACATCAAAGCTCATTCATAACGAGGATGTAGTTTACGCAAAAGTTTTACAAAATTTACACTCAGTCTTTCAGTTGGTTTTCGTGTAGCCTACAATTTCTGCTGTCACTTTGAAATGTGATTCGATTTCTTCATGGTTTCTATATTTTAGAACTAAATCTCTCTTCTAACTCTTCATTGATGGGTGCCGAAAGTTAATTTTTTATACCAAAAAATTAATTTAAGGAAATCAAAACCAACTTCTTTATACGAAAAGAAAAGCCTACTATGACAAATTGCGGGTGTGTGAATGACCCCGCCCTTTTTTCTTAAAAAAAAAAATCACAATTGCTTGTTAAGAAATTGAAAAATCTATTTAACAAAAGCTCCATCTGTAGCTACATTTTTCCCCAACTGGCAATTTACAGGTTAACTCTCTGAAGAAATCCTGGTATTTGGAGGAGATGCAATCGACTATACATTGACCCCAATAACTAGTAATCTGAACGAACTGCGTCTGGTAAATACGGTGGGTGGGGTAAAACTTTCCAGTCCTGTACTTTTAAATAAATTTACACAACGTTTGCAAAATATGATTTTGCACTGTCGTGTTAAAAAATTAATTTGTTATGTTCAACCATTCTGGTCATTTTTCCTCTACAGCGTTCTTTAAACGTATTAATAAACATCGCCAATGATAATTTGCACCGATGCAGATTTTTACACTTTTTGCATAAAGTTGTGTAACGCGAAAAACATAATGTTGAATTTTGTTGTGTGTATTGGAGTAGATAAAACTTAATTTGGGCGACAATATTTTGATCCACGTTTTAGATCCATTCGGTGCATCATGGTGCAAAAATCAAGAAATTATTAGCGCGAATACCCCATTGCACGACCAACATTGGCCGCTTCTGGCACGCGAACACATAAATCTGAGTTTTTTTTAGAGAAACTGCACACTGATACGCGAATTTTCTTAGTTTTAAAGCCGTGAAGTCAAAATATAAGGGCTGCCTTTTATATTTCGTGATTAGAGAACAAAAACAAATATTAATCATCGAAAATCGCTTTATTGTTTTTCAAAATATTCCCCATGAAGATCTATACACTTTTGCATGCGTTTGAACCAATTGTCAAAGCACTTTTTCCACTCTGATTAAGGTATTTCAAAAACATGCATTCTGAACGCAGCAACCGCTTCTTCAGGTGTCGAAAAACGTTGACCTCTCAGTTTGTTTTTTACGTACGGGAATAAAAAGAAGTCATTTGGTGACAAGTCAGGACTATACGGCGGATGACTCATCAAATCGATGTTTTGAGTGCTCAAAAATGCAATTGTTTGAGCCATTGTGTGAGAGCTCGCATTGTCGTGGTGAATAGTGATCCGTCTTCGTCAGTTGGTTTCCATGATTTCTTGGAAGACAACTGGCAAACAAATGGTTGTGTATCACTCAGAATTGACTGTTCTGCGTTGTTCTAGTGGTACGGTTGCGACATGTCTATTTTTTCCGAAAAAACAGGCAATCATTTGCTTGCAAGTGCTTCGTGCGCAAACAACTTTTGTTGGATTCGGCTCATCTTAAAACAACCATACAGTCGACTGCTGTTTACTTTCGGGCTCATACGCGTAAATCCAAGATTCGTCACCTGTCACTATGTCATAGACGTGTTTTGAAGCACCGCGATCGTATTTTTTGAGCTTTTCTTTCAATCAATCAACACGAGTTTTTTTTTGAGCGATTGACAAATTGTGTGGGATCCACCGCGAACAAATTTTTTTGACATTCAAATGTTTATGCAATATTGAATGTATGCTGGTCCCACTAATGCATAAGGTTGTCTCAATCTCACGATAGGTCACATGACGATCTTGCAATATCAGTTCGCGCACAGCATCAATGGTTTCCGGAACAACAACTGATTTTGGACGGCCTTCACGAAATTCGTCTTGGAGTGAACTACGACCTCGATTGAATTCACCATACCATCGATAAACACTAGTCTTTGATGGAGCTTCATCGCCAAAAATTGAATTAAGTTCATCCATGCACTCTTGCTGCCTTAATCCACGTCGAAAGTTGTAAAAAAAAACGCACGAAAATGTTCACGATTTAATTCCATTTTTTCGCCGAGATGTTGAGTACTGTAAACAACACAAATAGCTCTCGAATGTCAAAATTTACTGAGTACGTATAATTTCAAAAATGTCAAACTTTACGATAGAGCTGTCAGTTGCCAGATTGCAACACTAGGGTTTGTTGTGTTTGTGGTTTATACCGGAAAAGTCGATTCATTTATTTGTTTTCCGCATTGTTAATAAAATAGTAAGGTCGTTTAATTTTAACAAAATAAACACATTTACGTACAAGAAATGAAAATGCAATCTTGCAACCTCGGAAAATGTACATTTGTTTCCGTAGTGCTTTTGCATTTTCATTTCCTCAAAATTTTAGTATATAAGACATTTTAGTTTTAAGATATAGATATAAAGTATTAGTCAGACCAGTAATCAACATAAATTATTTTAAGTGTAACTCTAATGTGAAGTTAATTTTAATAAATAAAATGTGGTCGCAACAGTGAAGAAGATGATGTTTTTTAAAACACCCTATCCACAACCCGCTCCGCACAACAGGTTGCCTAATCCCGAAATGTTAAAGGCAACCTTCGTATTTTGGTGACGTGTTTTAGTTATTTTTCCAGTTCATTCCCTTCTTCCTCATTGAACACCGAAATTTTCCATTATGCCTTCCGCCGCATTTGTCCGTTGAGGTTTTTAATCATAGCGCAATACTGTGATGGCAAATAGTTTTTTGTTTCACCACGGGCCGAGCACTTAGGTTTTATTTGATAACACGATCGACGGCAGATTTCATGTTGTTTTCTGACACTTGGATTGTTTTTTTCTTATAACTCCTCATGATGGTAAAACTGCTTACTAAAATAAGGCAAATTGTGAAACAAATGGAGATTTTAATCTACCTTTAAAGTTTACGAAAAATTATTTTAGATGGAGCAGGTTGTTACACGTAACAACTTGCCCCTTCAATACTCTATAGTATTAAAGTTAGCTGAAAGTTTTCAGCCGAAAGATCAAAAAAATCGATAATGCAGATAGTGTCTTCGCTTTATCAGCCGAAAGTATCCGTTGATCAACATTCTTCAGCCGAAAGTTATCAGCCAAATAATTATTTCAACAACGCATTAACAGAAACCACTTTGAAGGTTTTAGTATGCGAAGGTTGTTGTAAAACATAATTCAATTTAAACTTGAGAAAAACAAATGTTTACATCAATCAATTTCAATTTGAAAAGCAATATTGTTAACCTTGCTCCAAATGAACATAAAGTGAGGTGTGAGCTAGGGATGCCACTATGGCCATTGGATATATCATAATTGTTGGCCAACTTCGGCCTAATTGTGTCAAAATTCCACTAATTATATTGAATTAGTGGAATTTTTCGAAAGAGCATTGAATGGCATGCCGTTCTAGGTTTGAATACCTTATCATTGATGCCCCTATGGTCACTTGATAGGCCATCATGCTTGTCAACTTCGGCCTAACTGTGGAGAAATACTGAAATAGCGAAGTTGCTTCTCACCGCCCCCCTCCCCGTATGCGAAACGAAACTAACCGGTTAATGAAACCTTTTAACGAAATTCCGATGGGGATACGGGGGTCCAATTCGCCAAAATTTCCGTAGTTTAGTTTCGGAAAAGTTCATTGAATGGCCTGCGCTCTTTTTAACCCTAAATCCGCATTGATGCCACTATGACCATTTCATAGGCTCTAATGCCTGTAAACAACAGTCAATCTTTGAAGAAATTCTGATAGGAATACGGTGGACAATTTAACAAAATTTCCATAGTTTAATTTCTGAAAAATACATTGGCCATTCATTGAACTTTCAGGCAATAATGTCTGGTAAAAACAGTCAAATTTTGAAGAAATTCTGGTGGGGATACACTGATGTAATTTGAATTCCATTATTCAATTTCTGAAAAAATCATTGAATGGCCTGGCGCTCTTGCTTTACCTTAATTCGCATTGATGCCACTATGACCATTTGAAAGGCCCTAATGCCTGTTTACAAGATTTCATCAAAATTTGACTGTTGTTAACAGGCATTACGGCCTATCAAATGATCAAAGTGGCATCAATTTAAGTTAAACAATTTAGATTAATCAGGAGCGCCGGGCCTTTCAATGAATTTTTCAGAAATTGAATTATGGAATATTTCTCTAATTACACCCTCGTATTGTCATCAAAATTTCTTCAAGATTGTACTGTTGTTAGCAAGCATTAGGGCCTATCAAATGGCCATAGTGGCATCAATGCGAATTAAGGATAAACAAGAGCACCGGGCCATTCAATGAATTTTTCAGTAATTGAACTATTTAAATCTTGTCAAATTACACCCCCGTATCCCCATCAGAATTTCTTCAAAATTGTACTGTTGTTAGCAGGCATTAGAGCCTATCAAATGTCTATAGTGGCATCAATGCGAATTAAGGATAAACAAAAGCGCCAATCCATTTAAGGAATTTTTCAGTAATTGAACGATGGATTTTTTTTTAGAACACCCCCGTATCCCCATCAGAAGTTCTTCAAAATTGTACTGTGTTAGCAGACATTAGGACCTATCAAATGGCCATAGTGGCATCAATGCGAATTAAGGATAAACAAGAACGCCGGGCCTTTCAATGAATTTTTCAGTAATTGAACTATTTAAATATTGTCAAATTACACCCCTGTATCCCTATCCAAATTTCTTCAAAATTGGACTGTTGCTAGCAGGCATTAGGGCCAATCAAATGGCTATAGTCAAATGGCTAAGGGTAAACAAGAGCGCCGGGCCATTCAATGAATTTTTCAGAAATTGAACTATTGAAATCAGCCTCATCAGAATTTCTTCAAAATTGAAAAAAAAAATCTTTTAATATCAGCTTCAAGAAGTTAATTATATGAAGGATTAAATAATTTTTCTTAAATAACTAACTTTCGGCTGAAATATATTGATCAACATACTTTTAAAGTTAGCCGAAATTTTCCAGCCGAAAGATAATGCAGATAGTGTCTTGAATACAGCAAAAATCAGTCATGAACTCGAATTTAGGAGAATTTAGGATCGAATTACATCATTCAGGTGCAGGAGAAATTATTTCAGTTTTTAGGAATTTAAAAATCGATAGGAGCGAGAGTATAAAGAGAGTTTAAAAATAGTCAAGACACTATCTGCAATTTCTTTCGGCTAGAATATTTCGGCTAACTTTAACAAGGTTTGATCAACATCCCTTGTTAAAGTTGGCCGAAAAATAATGAAGATAGTGTCTTGACTGTTTTTAAACTCTCTCAAAACTCTCGCTCCTATCGATTTTTAAATTCCTGCAAACTGAAATAATCTTTCCTTCGCCCGAATAATGTAACCCGATCCTAAATTCTCCTAAATTGGAGCTCATGACTGATTTTTGCTGTATTCAAGACACATTCTGCATTATCTTTCGGCTGGAAACTTTCGGCTAACTTTAACAGTATGATCAACATTGTTGAATTTTTCTTTTCGGCAATCAAACCAAAGACACAATCTGTATTATCATTTTGGTTATTTTCGGCTTGCAACTTTCGGCTAACTTTAACAAGGTCTAATAACGTACCCTACGTACCCTAAAGTGAATTTGTTTTTAAATAAAACGCATTTTTAACCGTTTATAACCAAAATTACAGGTAAAAAAGACTCAAAACAAAACACAAAACAACTATCATTTTTTACTTACCATAGGTGAAAACAAACTTTTCTCTTTCATCGCTGCAGTATAAGTCCGATCACACCGAAATTTTGTAGGCAACCGCAAAATAACCGCAAATTCATAGTAGTGGTAAATGTATGTTTTTTAGTACTGCGCATGCGTGTAATATATGACACTTTGAGGATTATTCACATATTTTCATTTAAAGAAATTTCCAAGTATTTTGTTCGTACAGCATTAAAAGTGTAAAAATATTTTAAAATAAATTGTTTTTCAATTAATTACAATTGCATATATTACAAACATTGTTGGTTCTGGAAACATACAAGAAATGGAAAGGCGCTAATTTTTAAATTTAAATAAAAATAAATGTCTATAACCAATATTTTTTTTGTCGTGATAACATAAATGTTTCTCCCCTACTAAATAGATAGAGAAAAGTAAATAGATAGAGAAAAAAATTACAAACACAATAACACAATTATGAAAATGTATACTATATACATATACGAAATTGTCAATTCTCGCTCTCGATTTTTCGAACAAAATCTGCGTTCAGTTTGTATTATTATGATGGTCCGTGTTATAATTCCGATGTCCGTACGTTGTAGATTGAAAGAAAACAAATCTGAAAAGAAACAAAATATGTCAATCAAAATGTTATGTAAACTGAACTTATAATATTTAATTTAATAAGTATACTTATCTTAAATTTCCTAGAGTCAAAAAATTAGCTTATTTAATATTTAATTCACCTACGTATGATGTCACCTACAAGAATTTTAAAGAACTATTACTTTATGCTGAAAAGAAAATAAACTTAATTTACGTAGTTCTAAATTTCTAATAGAAAATGATTGATTGATTGATTGATTAGAATATACGGCCAAAACTAAGCAGGGATCCCGGTTACGCCAGGCCTACCGTACACCCCTTTTATATATAACAAGATTGAGGGATAGGAAAGGTTGTTAGATATGATAGACTTGACCCGGTTACAGACACCTAAGTAGTCAATAGTTAATAAATTCTAACTGCACAAGACAGCACAATTATTTTTGGTTTTATGGTATAAAAGTTCAGCAATCAGCATTATTATTTCCTAAAAAAAATTAATAATTAATTAAGTACCCATATATAATGGTACATTTCCTGCAATAAAACTTTATTATTATGAGTTGAACTTTCAATACTAAATAGTTCAAATGTTCCTAAACAAAATTAAACCGATTCCCATAAAACATATTAAAATAAAAAAGCCAACCATCTTTTTGTCTTTATTTATTTCATTGTAGGAAATAAATTGAATAATAATTGGTTAAATTTAAATAATGTAAAAGACAAAGTTAATGCCTTCTCTGCCATAACTATTTTGTCTAGTTTTAATTTAATACAAAATGCATTTATTCTATAGCTAAACTCAAATAAATTAATAGTTCACGGAATAAACTGTACAAATACACATAAACTGCAAATAAGAAAAACAGGTTATTACATGCAGGAAGTGAATATTAATATTCATTTAGTAAGTTTTATTAAAATAACCACATGTAATCAGAATATACATGCTTAAATTTCACTCAAGCAATAATAATAATATTTACCGAAATAAAATTAGATTACAATTATTACATGCAGGAAGTGAATCCATCCATTGTTAGGTTAGGTTAGGTTAAAGTGGCTGCTATTGCAGTGCCGGACACGAGCATAGGAAGTGATTTACGTAGTTCTAATAGAAAATAAATTAAAAATAACAAATATTGTAAAACCCAAGCTACTCAACAGGCACTATAGAAGAACGTCAAAATATTAAGTATTGTTTAAAAAATCTGAAACATAAAATCTTGTCTGTTGGATTATTAAATATGTAAAAAACAACAATGATGTTGTGATGTTTTTTTTGAATAATGAAAAGTGTCTAGACACAAAAGCTTTTCTTCTCCCTAAATTTTGTGTATTTATATTTCTGAACGTATTTGTATTTTAAGTATAATTTTTCTTAAATGTGCTTCCATCTCAAAATATATGTGGTCCCTTATAGATCCAATGTGAGCAGTATGGCATCCACTTTGAACACAGCTTTCTCATATATATTGATACACCTTAAAGTAAGCTACCTCACGCAATAAAATTCGATGCATCATTTGACTTTCAAGCCATCGTTTTTCTTGAACTATGTTTTTACCTATCAAAAATTTGAGTTTAATCATCACACGAAATTCGTTTTTTAAGTTGTTTTGGAAATAACAAAAGTTGGGTTACCAACACAACTGCAACTGGTACCTATAATGGTCCAAGAATCGTATGATTTTTTATTAGATGCGTCATCTATGGGTCAGCCTCGGGACTTACTGAGTGTCGCATTTAAAGAAGAAATAGCTAGGAGCCTTAACATAAAACTACCTCAACGAAATCGGATTATTCGTAAGACCCCCCATGTATATTTAACTATAGTTTTATGTCGATGACAAAATAAATTTTTGTGTATATATTGAACAAACCCATATTACGATCAAAACTATATATTAGCGAATGAACTATGTTTCTCGATTAAACCATAAAACTTGAAAACTTCAACATCGTTATTTTATATAGTAGTTTTATGAAAATTATATGGCATTTTTAAGGTACCATCATACAATATATTATAGAATACGTTCAACTTTCATCATCGTTCTGATATTTAAAACGTAATGATCCAGTATTATTATAGCAGAAAAACACCAGACAAATTTAATGGGTTTCGAGTAGTCAATCTCGGTATATGACAAACTTTAATGTTGTGGAATAATAACTAAACAACAACAACAAGAACAGCAACTAAAAAATTGTGTTCTATATGAGCCATAAAACTAAAGTGCGTTGTTATTTTATGTATGTCGAGAGAAGAATTTTTTTTTAAAAAGGGTAAGCATATATAGAATTTAAAAAAGCAAACAACCCATTTAGCAAATAAACAACAAATAGACAAAATATATAATAACACAAACAAACATAAACACAATCGAAACAAATCCAACAAATTTAACCTCAAATTATTATTATTATTTTTATTATTATTTTGTGATACTTAAACTCAATTATGTGTATTCACTTTTAAGAATGAAAAAACACCACAATCACCGAACAACAGAATTTTCCGTACGTTGGTATTTTCTTTTTAAAGCTTTTGTTGATTCTGTTCTTACTTATTTTTTTTTTTTTGTATATGTTTGTTGCTTTATTTGTGTCTGAGTTTTCCGTTCCAATGGAAATAGAAAATAAAAAATCAGGGAAAAATGAATATAATTTCACCATTTTTTTCGTATATAAATATTTTCATCCATATATC
The DNA here is from genome assembly GCA_932526605.1 of Nephrotoma flavescens. NCBI lineage: Eukaryota > Metazoa > Arthropoda > Insecta > Diptera > Tipulidae > Nephrotoma > Nephrotoma flavescens. The sequence goes on from CAKOBK010000831.1 coordinate 9,982, forward strand.
GAGTATAGAGATAACCGTAATCCTCATGTGGAAGCGAGATATATACAAAATTGTTTGTGCTTTTATGTGTTACAACATTTTTTTTTGTGCTTGTGTTCAATTAAAAATTTATATAAACAGTTTGTTGTAAATAGTAGATGTTACATAATTTTGAGGGTAAAGCTGTAAATTTTCCAAAGGACACTTTAATATTGTGAAATTGTATACGTAATTAAAAATGGTACAGCCAATTAAAGGGATTTTGCTATTATATTATTATTATTATTATTATTATTATTATTTTTGTTAATGTTGTACATTTTTATCGTTCGAGAAAATTAATTATGATATCGATAATAATTATATTACGAGTATTATATTAACCGGGGTGACCCAAATATATTTCATTATCATAATATATACAAATTCTGTTTTAATGGCTTATATTATAAATATTACATTTTAATTGATAGGAATAATTATTATTCAAAATATTGTATACTATATGACAAGGTATAAAATAGGTTATTTTTTACTTTGTTATGTTGTCAAATAGGATGGGTAATATTTTGGTCACAATTGCTTTTTGTTTATTTTTATTATATTTGAGCGCGGAGAAACTGTGATCACAAATAATTAAAAATGGCTTCATAGGTCATGTAAATGCTCGAACTAAATCATTTTCAATACCTAAACATCGTTTTTATGCATCCAGATTCATTAAATAAAACTTCAAATACAAAAAATTAATTTAAGAAAAATATGAACATAAATAAAATTTTGTAAATTGACCTATCATAAAAACAACTTTCACTTACAATATTCAATCCTAGTGATATTCGTAAAAGCTTTAAACCAGCACTGGCCAAATTAACCGGCGTCAATGAAGCCCATACCACAATTTGTTACACATTTATTACAATTCATTACATCAAATCCTGATTTTATTACAGTTAGCATTTTCCAGGAACAAGTGGAAACTTTTGATGTAGTTATGATATAAAGATGGCTTGAACCAGAATTTATTACAATTTAATTACATTGAACTATTTAGTTCAAGACCACACTTATAACTTGCCTAAGGGTAAGTTTCACCCCGAACGTTTATTTATTTCAAAAACGACAATTAAACTAAATTAAACAATTTATTACACAAGACGGCTATCAAATTTTGGACATATGTTGCACTAGAAATCTAGTCGAGGATAGGTCAACCTCATCCAGATGTGTAGTAAATTATTTTTGTATAATATAAGATGGAACTAGCATCAGAAGATTTAGGTTTCACATTTAATAGTTTATATCACCAGACCGCCACCAGCAATTGAGTTATATGTTACTCCATGGACGTCGTGAGGGGCGGCAGATCAACCTCATACAGGTGTGTAATAAATCGATTTTGTTCCGAACGGTAAATGCTTCAAATGTGTAATCTCGATCTTTAAGATCGATTTTACCACAGTTATTAAATTATTACACCAGACCGCAACACACTGAATGAAATTATAGCCCACATAGTAATATTTTCATATATTTTTATATATAAATATATCTCGTTTCGGGACAAGAAAAGTGCGTTTGTCCTGTTAAAAGAACAGCCGATTTCAATCGACGATTACACGAAAACTGGTCATTGTATCGGCCAAATTTAAACGCATTATTATTCAAAACTAAATAACCTTTCATAATTAGTACAATATTCCATGATTTGAAACAAAAAATTTTTTGTTTCAAACAAAAGTCCATTTGTCCTGGTAAAAAAACAGCCGATTTCGATCGACGATTACACGAAATTTGGTCGTTGTTTCGGCCCAATTTAAACGAATTTTTATTCAAAATAAAGCACCCATTCACAATCGGTACAATATTCCATGATTTGAAACAAAAAAAAAAAATATGTGTCGTCCGATAATTTTTTATTAGCGTATTTCCAACGAAAACTGACATTGAAAGCTGACACCTCTTCTTTCAAAAAATCACAATCGAATGACCATCACCACAATTATCTAACCAAATTCGTACGCAAAAATAAGATCCGCTACCCAAAAAAAATTGTACGATTTTTTTTTTCGAGCCAAGTATGGTGCACATACCAATATGCAAGTCATTACCATAATATAAAATCGCCGAGCGTATACTATACCAACATCGCAGGCGTAAAAACAATTTAAATGTTATAAATAGTTCTTTTGCAATCGTTTAGGCACAAATCAATGTATACACTGTGGGAAACACAAATGTACAGGCGGTATACGCGACGCGTAAATGGAACGCACGTTACAAAGGTTTAAAATTTTACCAGGACAAATGCACAAAAAACAAATTTTTTTGGTTTCAAATCATAGAATATTGTACTAATTATGAAAGGTTATTTAATTTTGAATAATAATCCGTTTAAATTGGGCCGAAATGGGCTGTTTTTTTACCAGGACAAATGCATTTTTGTTTGAAACAAAAAAAATTTTTTGTGTACAAATTATGAAAGGTTAGTTAATTTTGAATAATATTCCGTTTAAATTAGGCCGAAACAATGACCAAATTTTGTTTCAAACAAAAGTTCATTTGTCCTGGTAAAAAAACAGAAGATTTCAATCAACGATTACACGAAAACTGATGGTTGTTTCGGCCCAATTTAAACGGATTATTATTCAAAATTAAACAACCTTTCATAAATGGTACAATATTCTATGATATCAAACATAACATTTTTTTATTTCAAACAAAAGTGCATTTGTCCTGGTAGGTTTAGGTTTAGGTTTCAGTGGTTTACACTTAGGCCATTTTTTGGCCCATTGTGATACCACGCATTCATGCTACATCATTAACCCATTCAATTATTCACCTACTCACACAATTACAGTATACCACCTGCATATTGCAAGCTCCATGTCAACTTGTACATTGACATGGACGGTGGGTCGGCGCTGAATTCTGCACTCCATCAGATTCAGAGGGTCTTAGTTGTGTTTATTAACATCACCGATTGTAATCGATGATGAAAATTCGATTTGCATCTAGCCTCTGATGGGATTCGAACCCAGTACCTCTCGGTCCAAGTGCCGAAGCTTTAACCACTGCACCACTTGTCCGGTTTTGTCCTGGTAAAAAGACAGCCGATTTCAATCGACGATTTCACGAAAACTGGTCATTGTTTCGGCCTAATTTAAACGGAATATTATTCAAAATTAACTAACCTTTCATAATTTGTACACAAAAAATTTTTTTTGTTTCAAACAAAAATGCATTTGTCCTGGTAAAAAAACAGCCCATTTCGGCCCAATTTAAACGGATTATTATTCAAAATTTAATAACCTTTCGTAATTAGTACAATATTCTATGATTTGAAACCAAAAAAATTTGTTTTTTGTGCATTTGTCCTGGTAAAATTTTAAACCTTTGTAACGTGCGTTCCATTTACGCGTCGCGTATACCGCCTGTACATTTGTGTTTCCCACAGTGTATACATTGATTTGTGCCTAAACGATTGCAAAAGAACTATTTATAACATTTAAATTGTTTTTACGCCTGCGATGTTGGTATAGTATACGCTCGGCGATTTTATATTATGGTAATGACTTGCATATTGGTATGTGCACCATACTTGGCTCGAAAAAAAAAATCGTACAATTTTTTTTGGGTAGCGGATCTTATTTTTGCGTACGAATTTGGTTAGATAATTGTGGTGATGGTCATTCGATTGTGATTTTTTGAAAGAAGAGGTGTCAGCTTTCACTGCCAGTTTTCGTTGGAAATACACTGGTGGTCAGTGATTTATTTGAGTTTTTATTTCTTTTGCTTCTCGGTCACACAAAAGCTAATTTTTTTTTTGTGTGGAGTTGGCCTGTACCATTTATGTACCCAAGACATAAATAAAATTACATAAAAATTCGTGGGTGTCAACATCCAAAACCGTGTGTGCGTGGTATTTATTTTGGAATTAAGTTCCAGTGACGTGTGTGGAGGTGAGGTCTGGTTCGGCTACAAAGAGACGCGGTTGCAAACCATAAAATGCAACACATTGAGTGCATCGTAACAGTACCGATAAAATTGAGTACGTTTGTGTAGAGAACCACCGTTGAATAATATTGTGCAATTATTGTTCACATAAGAAGAATAAAAACCTTTTTGTCGATACATTGTCGGGCAAAAGTATTTAATTGGTGCAATCAAGATAGTGTGATTCATCTAAAACACCTACGGAATTTAATATTATTAATCCGAGGTGCAGGTGTTCGTAAGGTAAAAATTACGGCAACTACACATAAGATACCGTATGTGGTTGACGGAAGCTTCTGGTAACGAATTGCGTTGTTTTGTGGTATCCAGAAACCTTGTGTCGCTCGACCGTTTGGCAAGGTCAAGAACGGGGCGTGTAGCTGTAGGTGGTGAGAGTCGGCGATCAACGATAGTTTTACGGGCAAGTAAACAGTTGTGCAGAAACTAGTTGAGCTACACAGAAAACAACATCCCGAACCATTGTGTAGATCAACCGGTTGGCAGGGTCCGCGTAGGATAGCGGTGGCGAGAACGAGCAGACAACGGCATATTTCAGGTCCAGTTTTGGCTAAGTTCGAATTTTTGTATCAATCCTTTTTTTTTATTTACTGTTATATTTTTTGTACCTTTTTATCTTTTATTATTGATTTTGTTTAAGTGATTTCCTTGAAATATTTTTCTTTTGAATTGACTAATGTAAATCTTAGTTTTCTACTTCTAAATATAATTTGTTTAATTTTTACTATTTGAATTGCATTCCTAGAGTTAATTAATTCTTATTCTTATTTTTGTTTATAGCGAATATATACCATTTGATTTCATGTGCCGTGCCCGAATACAGGAAAGCGCTTTTCTATACGTTCGTGGATTTAAGGTAACCTCGGTGTGGTATTTACATATATATATATATATATTTTTTTTTGATTCTTTTGTCTCATTTTTTTTTTAATTAATTAATTTAAGAATGTAAATAGCCTTTGGCTACTTTGGATAATTTTGTTTTGGGGTATGAAATTTAACAAATGAATTTAGAATGGGAATACTCACTTGATTGTAAATTTTTCTTATAAATTTAATTTTTGGAATTTCCATTTGTTAATAAATATGTTTATATTTTTGTTAAAATGGAATTTAATGTGTAACGAAATTATGATTGAGTAAAAGACGATGGGCTAGAGCGGAGTGATGGAAAATGAGTAAGTGGTTGGGTGGAGTGTCGGAGTGTCTCTTTTCGTTTATTTTCTCTTCTTGTTAATTTTTTTAATTTTTATTTACGGGTTCTTCCAAGGTGTTCCGAAACATCTCACGAGTGTACCACCCACGACTAAAGACCCTTTACCGATGAGCTAGTGGCATACCAAAAGGAGTCTGTACACTCAGCGGGACACCTTCGACTCCAATTATTGGAAAATACGACAATATTTTTCGCTTTTGGCAACGGCATCTGCGAACACGGTGTCGTTACACCTTCAATCGACTATTACACGAAAACTGGTCGTTGTTTCTGCCCAATTTAAACAGATTATTAAAATTAAATGAACTTTGATAATTGGTACAATGTTCCTTGATGTGATACAAACAAATTTTTTTTCAAACTAAAGTGCATTTATCTTGGTTAAAAAGTACAGCATATTTTAATCGACGATTACACGAAAACTGGTCGTTGTTTCGGACCAATTTAAACGGATTATTATTTAAAATTAAATAACCTTTCATAATTGGTACAATATTCTATGATTTGAAATCAGCCAGCGACGCAAAGAGTTAAAATTCTGGATCAGTGCTCGCAAATGTTATCGTCTTTATATGATATAAGAAGATTGACGATGTAGGACAGAAACTTATATATCAATGGTTACACATTTTACTAGAAAATTTATTAGAAAAAATAAAAAATAGAACTTGGATTATTCATTAAATAGCGAGTACAGCAATTTATCATCGACTTTCGTCCAATCGAGAGGCTGATAAGCAACAGCCAAGATCCGTTCAAGCTGGCAACTTTTCCAGAACTTCTTCCAAAAAACATTTAAGAATCCCATTTCTATCCAACATACCAAATCCCATCATAATCGGTTAGTAAACTACCGGGTTCCGTCCCAGGTGGCCATAATATTCCAGAACTTCTTCCAAAAATCATTTAAGAATCGCATTTCCATCCAACATACCTAATCCCATCATAATCGGTAAAGAAATTACCGTTTTATACAGTCAAAGTTACAAACTACGTTAAACTGGCATATGATAAATTGTCCACACGATAAATTGTGTCCACTGTAAATTGTGTCTACGATAAACTGTTCTACGGGTAAATGTTCACGTTAAATTGAAACACGATAAATTGTTCACGATAAAGAGACCGTCACCCGTAAGGAAGATTTAATAAATAATATTATTAAAAATTCAAAATGTAAAAGCAGTTTTTATTAAATAATTTAAACTTTAAAGTGATAAAAGTACACGAAAGAAAAAATACGAATCAAATTATAATACACATTTGATATATACAACAAAACATTAAAAAATATGATTTTCTGGTTAAACCGTTAAGTTTATTGTACCGACTTATCTCGAATTAAGAAAGAGCTAAATATATATTTCGGTGGAACAAAACTGAGTTTTCGCACAGAAACAAAACGAATAGAAATAAAACTGATATGATTGATTGGTTGATTAGAATGTACGGCCAAGACTAAGCAGGGATCCCGAAACGCCGGGCCTACCGTACACCCCTTTTACATATAACAGGATGGAGGGATAGAAAAGGTTGTTAGATATGATGGACTTGACCCGGTTACAGACACCTAGTCAATAGCTAGTAAATTGTTTGATACAAGACAGCACAATTATGTTTGATTTTATGGTATAAAAGTTCAGCAATCAGCATCCTGAAAAAATTTAATAATTAATTAAGTACCCATATATAATGGTACATTTCCTGCAATAAAACTTTATTATTATGAGTTGAACTTTCAATAAACTAAATAGTTCGAACAACTGAACTATTTAGTTTATTGAAAGTTCAACTAAAATAAACAAAATTAAACTGGTTCCCCAAAAACAAATTAAATCATGTAAAATTAATCCAAACCAGAAATCACCTATAGGCATTAAAGACTAAAAGAGCAAACCATGTTTTTGTCTTTATTTATTTCATTTATTTCTAGTAAATAATTTGAATAATATAGGTTTAAATTTAAATAATAAAGAATGTCAAAGTCACTGCCATCCCCGCCACAAATATTTTTTTCTAGTTTTAATTTAAAACAAAATGCATTTATTCGATAGCTAAACTCAAATAAATCAATAGTTCACGGAATATAATGCACAAAAAAAGAGAAATAGAATTAGTAGTAACCTTTTAAAGAGCATTTGAAGAATTTCTTTCCTTACACTGCACCTAAGTTTTATAGCCAGTTACCAACCTATATTGTAACCGCGGGCACTCCAGTCTTTTTATAAAATTGTTGAAAGAATGATTGTTTTCAAAAAATGACATTGAGATTTTATTTAGAACACTATCCTAAACTGTATATTTTACTTCTTTTTTATACATCTTTTATTTATAAGGAATGTCTTTTATTTATAAGTAGTGTAAAGAAAAAAGTCCTACGAATGTTCAAACCACGCGAAAATATTGCTTAAAAATTTGTTACTTTGTAATTTTTTTAAATTTGTTAAATTATATTAATATATTTCTAATTTTAATGTTACACCTTTCTAGTTTGTATTATACTTTGTTTTTATTAGTTAGTTTAACAACTGATTAGTTTCATTTACATGTATATAATTTTTCTTAAATAAAACTATGAAAAAAAAATAAAATAAAATACACCTAAACTGCAAATTAAAAAAGCAGACTATTACATGCAGGAAGTGAATAAAAATATTCATTTAGTAAGTTTTATTAAAATGTAATCAATTAAACTACATGTAATCAGCATATATAATATACTTAAATTTCACTCAAACAATAATAATAATATTTACACAAATAAAATTAGATTACAATTATTACTTGCAGGAAGTAAATCCATCCATTGTTACAGTCATATATGTTTTCTAATTTTAATTTAAATACAAAATGCATTTATTTATTTATTTATGCATTTATTCATTTAGCTAAACTCAAATTGATCAATAGTTCACGGAATATACTGCCCGTTTACTCAGTGTATGGGAAAACTAGAAAAACAGATAATTTCAAGCACCAAGTGAATATAAACATTCATTTAGTAAACTTTTTTAAAACTACCACATTTAATCAAATATATAATATACTCAAACTTCAATCAAGCAACAATAACAATATTTACACAAACTAAATTAGATTGCAATTATTACATGCAGGAAGTAAATCCATCCATTGTTACAGTCATATATGTTTTCTAGTCTTAACTCAAATACAAAATGCATTTATTTGATAGCCAAACTGTAATGGATCAACTCAAGCAATAAGCGCGAAACCTTGAAATATTATACTTAAAGGCAACGTCTTATATCGATAGGCAACGTCTTATATCGAAACCAAGTCTTATGGTCTTGAATTTTATGATACCTGAAGTTTCGTACCAAACGAAGCTTCAATTTTCATAAGTTAAACAGCAATTTAATTTCAAGTTTTTCCAGGGTCATTTGTAGGCTAGTTAGGGTCATTACCTGCCTATTTTGATCTTGCATTTCTTCCAGAATTTCTCTATAAGCATAAACAGCTAAAAATTTTTTAATTCTCTCTACGTGCGAAGAATATTTTTCAACGAAAAAATTTTCTAAAATTTTATAAGGAATCACTAAAGCTGAAAATCTGCCCCCTTCCAAATAAGAACAAACCGATATTGTCGTGTTGAATTCTGTTTCCTCTCTGAACCATTTTAAACTCTTCCCAAGCTTGAGTATAGGCATTACATTTTCATCGTTTTCCGTCTGCTAAATGATTGCCTGGTGATAATTATAGAACATATTTTGTAGTTTTTATTAGATTAAATTATTTTAGAAATTAACAAATCCAAAACTTCAAAATAAAAATTCATTTACGGTTTATAAGAAAAAAATGAAATCAAGATTTTTTTGCAACGAAAATGATCATGTTCTTATTATATAAATAGTATGATCTTTGATTTTTTTTAGTCATTTACACAAATTATGTTTCAGAAGTATTTTAATATCGAGTCAGTCCTTATTTGTTTTCAAACCTCTTCCATATTGAATACAGTCGTACACAAACTAAAATGAAACTACCAACGAAGATCGCCATATAATAATTAATTTGAAACGTACCTACTGGAAAATTTGTGCTTGAAATTGGAAAATCAGTTGGCCGAAGTTATTATACAGTATCCCAAATAATATGCAGATTTAACGTCACACAATCGGTTGAAAACGGGCAGTGAACAGGGCGAAAAGCCACATTTTGCAATCGGGACGAACGAAAGATTTTGGATTTGGTAGGGGAGAAAATCCAATCACAAGTGCTCCAAATCTAGCTTCGGAAGTGGAGAAGATACTTAATGAAACTACCCACTTGTTAAAGCTTTCATGTACATTACGCCAATGAACCTGGTTGGGAATTATTATATTCTAGCAAATTCACGGATGCTAGTAGTATCGCAGTATAATCCCAATGCCTTAGTTCAATTTATGTTGAATTAAATATTGCCGGCTACTTTCTGGTTGCGCCAAAGTACGCGTAATCACCATAAAATGTATCCAAGATTATAGCGGTGGTTCAAAATGTACAGGTACAGTAATGTCGTATCCAAAGGTAATGCGAGGTCCAAAATTATCGAGTGCTGGTTGCCGTGTCCAATTAAAATGCGTGGGTCAAATCCTTTTCGATGCGATGTTTCTCAAAATCCAGGTATAATGCGGGTCGATATTTTATCAAAGGCGGTATCTCGAATATCCAATTACGTTCCGGTATAATTTCACAAAAAAGACTGTATAATTTAATCACTGTTTATTGTTTTTAGATGTGTTCTAAATCACTGTATATTTGCTAATAATACAATTTTTGACATATAATTTTGATTTTCAAAAAAGAAAGTTAACGTTTATATATAAAAAAAATAAGAATTTATGACATCTAGTATTTCAACATTAAACTAAATTAATTTTTACCCTTAGCCATAAAAATTTATACATATGCCATAATTAAGGTTTGTACCTAATTATTGTAAATAATATTTCTAACTGTCACCGATAAATAAACAATAAGCATCAGCTGTCGTGAATGGTAAATCCAATAGTGTACAATTTAAGGTAAACATATAAAAAATAATGTAAATTAATCAATTAAAAACTTAATAATAAAATTCTAATGTTTTATATAATGCAACTTTTTCTAAATTATGTACTTATTTTTTAGATTACAATGTTCATTTGCGTCATCATACCGTGCGGTTAAACTTCTACGAAATTTGATTGAAGGTCACAAGATCAGCTGTTGATTTTAGATAAGTAGCTTTGCGTGAAATATTAAATTAAGAATTAATTCTTTGTGTTTTTTAGGAATCAGCTTGCGGTCCATTCATCAGCTTTAACACCACTCTCAAAATATTAGAGGGGGTTTACGGAAACATATATATAAAGGCCGTATATTACGCAAGACGCCATTAATTTCGAATGTTAATTCCAAAAAAAGAAGTGATTTTGCAGAATGTTTAGGAACAAAAGACAATAACATCTCGAAGACGGTTGTTTTCACGGATGAAAGTAAATCCAACATTTTTGTTGAAATCAAAACACATCATCCCATAGCTATTAAACATAATGTTGGATCGGTTATGGTATGGGGTTCAATGTCGGCGAGTGGGATCAATGACAATTTCAGACCATCCGTGGAACAATTGGGGCTGGTTCCATCATGGATCTTCCAGCAAGACAACGATTCGAAGCATACGATATACATTGTGACAAAATGGATTCTGAATAACGTCCCAAACCAGTTCCATTCGCCACCCCAATCGCCTGACCTGAATGCCAATGAACATTTATACGATCAGCTAAAACGCCAAAATAGCAAAAATAGGATTATCAGCCAAAAAAAAACATTTCAAGAAACAATATTGAACGAAGAAATTTCACCAAAAGTTACCAACAAGTTAGTAGATTCAATGCCTAGAAGACTGAAAGAGGTTATAAAAAATAAAGGAGGGCCAACTCGATATTAAAATAATTACGAAACATAATTTATTTAAATGATTTAAAAAAATTCACTATAAGTGTATGATCATTTTCATGGTAAAGAATTGTTGATTTATTTTCTTTTATTTTAAACAGTAAATGAATTTCAGTTGAATGAAGCAGTTTTTTCCAAACTTTATTCCAACATTCACCAATTTCGAACTTTAACCGTAACATATATATATTCATAATTAAAAAGTGAAACGACGTTCTAATTCTAAAGTGAGTGTTCTTTCAATAAACTAAACATAAAAAACTTTACAAAATAGCTTCAATCAACCGGTTGTGAGGGCGTTAAATGTTTGGTACAACCAGTGGAGCTTTGCTCCCTCCTCAGAGCTGAGTTGAAAGCTTGAACATGGTTCGCTGCAAAAACTGAGCGAGAAATGATTTAAGAAGTGAATTTCAGATTATTGTATTCTTAAGAATAAATTTAATTTCTTCTTAATTTTCATTTTGATTTATTTGTGAAAATAAATGAAATGTAGCAAAATGCATAGTCAGTTTTCATAAAATACGAAACATTTGAAGTTTTGTTTTCTGTGATTTTTTATCAAAGTTTCATGAAGTTTTTCTAAACGTCCCCTTTCCCCACGACGAAAATTTACTGCAGTTCACTAGCTCCTAGAGCAGTTTTTACTTTCTACTCCATTTTTAGTATTAATTTAAATGTCAACTTAGCTTGGATAATCTTAATTTTAGGTTGTCTGATAAAGTTTCCGACCTAACAAGGATACAAGACTTACCTTCCAGATACCTTCAAACCTAGATAAGCATGCGATTTATCAATTGCACAACACGGCTTGATACCAATGAAATCAACTAGTATTAATTTTATAGAATTCACTAGTAAAGCGTTCAACGAAATTAAAAGTACCGTCAAATAGACGTATTCTACACAAACTTGAGCAAAACGTTTGAATCAATTTATGATCAAAAGACTATTGTACGCGGTCACTGCGATAATTGGAGATAAGAAATCCAAAGTAATTAAAGTCACCTCAGGAGTTCCGGAAGAATCACACATTTGACGTGAGTGGTGTGTCCGCAATACGCTGCACTTGAATATCAACAAAAGCAAGATAATGTCATAGCACAAAAAAAAAGAAATCCTTCAATCAATACTTACAACATCAACAACGTCGAATAATGGCAAAGGGTCTAAAAAACTACTTTTTAAATTTATAACTTAAATTTTCTTTTTTTGACTGCTTCAATTAGTGATCGAAATACATACTAATTAGTAATTACTTAATATAAAAATATTTAATGTATATTTTTGCGTGTTCGTTCTTTTGTTAATTGTAACAAAAATATTATAATTTTATTTTATTTTTATTTTTAAACGTTTCACTTTATTCTTATTTTGAAATCTTAACTGAAATTTTAAAAATTAAACAAAAAAACTTAGGAACCTGTATGATTTTTGCCCATGAAATTATCAGATGTCGAAAGAAAATATTCCGCATTTGATTGTGAATTTCTTGTAATCATCCAAGCAGTAGACAATTCAAGGCAAACACGTCACTTAGATTTTGATTCTAATTTTACGACAAACATTGAACATATTTAAGGCAAAGAAAATGTCGTCACTTGCAAGAATTACTATCTATAGTTCTACTAATCGGTGATCTTCAACTTGCAAACTCGACACTTCAAGATATTTTTGGCCCAGTCTGCACAAACACATAATCCTGTGGACGAAATCTTATTTATTGTGCCAAAAATGCAAATTATAACGCTACACCAAATCACCTTACGGGAATTTCGAATTTCCAAGAGGTATAGATTTAAACACATCTTCACACCCACAAAAGGGTTTTGCTAGATGGGCTGATCTACAATATGGGGAAATAATATAAAAATTTTAATTTACTGAAATTTTTGTAGTTAACACTTTGATCTAACTACTAAATTCTTTTAGACACACGTGTCCTAGTTTTAGAAGATAAACGTACTAAAAATATTCCACATACTCCCACTGATTCATTTGCACTGATGTTTTGTGTGTCTGCTATTGACATATTAAATTTTAATCAATATACAAAATTTATTTTACAAAAACTATTCCAACAATTTCCATTCAAGAGTAATTTCAAATAAAACATTCGGGCGTCTATGCATATTTACCAAAGTTTTATTCATAACCAGAACACAGTCAAATCAACGTCATATAGTTAATTGAACATATATTCACTAATTTGAATGATTTTCAAAAATCTATCCAGAAAGTTTTTTTTGTTGTTGAACTTGTGGATTTTACAAAATGTTTTAATTATGAAGTAATTGAAAATCGAAAATATGTAATTATTTAATAAATGTAAAAACAATAACAATAACACCAACAAATATAATTTCATCTACTACATAATAAACGCTATACTACATAATAATTCGCTATACTAAATAGTAATTCAGTATACAATTTTATTTATTGCACGATGACAATTTTAATCGTTGTTTCAATAAATAATTATTGAGTGAATGTGTTCGACATTTTTAAAAACATTTTGTTGTCTCTTGTAAACGATAAAGTTCCAATATAATATGCGAGATAAAGTTTGAATTCAAAATATTGTATATTTTACTAAACGATACGGTCTTTCTATAGCTGCCATTAAAACAAAACTTTATTTTCCGGCATTGTGTTAAATTAATGGCATTCGATTAAATTTTTTGTTGGCACTGTTCGTGTTATATTATAATTGAAGGAGAACATATCAGAATTTGGTATATGAGTAAAATTATTGAACTACGGCATGGTTGAATTATTTAAATATAATATTATGTATGTGTTATCGTCTCCCGTGGTGTTCAATGCTATACGAGTTATTGTTAAATCTGTGGTAGATAGCAACTGGGTTAACAAAAGCAAAAACAACTTATTTAGAAAAACAACCATGCTCAACGATTTGTTAATAATTCTTTTATTGAACCCCCATGAATGAAGAAAAAATATCTTAATTTGAGTGATTAAGGTAACCAAATTACATGCAATTTTCTCTTGAAACCAATTTTTTTTTGGCAATTACAAAATGTATAACGCTAAAATCACATAAATTGAAAACGATCTTGCATTAGCTGCAACATGTCATTTTTCGAAGAACATTCTAAAAATAATCCAACATGTCACATCAATGAAAAAGATTATCGATAGCTAGTAATAAAAAAATGTTGGTTAATACGCGTAATGGCGTGTTTTTGACAACAACAAAAATTAATATTGACCACAACGTCTATTTAGATAAAAATATATAATTCTGTATTTAAATGATAATTGGTGAAGTTTTTGAGAAAAATAACTATTATTGACAACATCACCCGCGGTATGAGTAGTAAAAGCTGCTTTAAATGTTCCTTAGATAGATCACAGTGGCCATATAATCGCATTAAACAGTTGATTTTATTTTTGCTTCTTATGAGTTTGGTTAACAAACCTAATATAAATATGAATAAGTGATTACTCGTCAAGGTCCAAACAATTTTCTTGTAAATATTTTAAACGACATGAACATCAATTTTGGTGAGGAATCCGCTTGGCAACGTTTTATTAAACTTAAATAAAAAAAATCTTTGTTCTAGAGATTTTCTAGATTCGCATCCAGCGTTATATTAAATTAATACTGTTCATTAATAATATATTTAATCCCCCATTAAATTAAATTTTAGTTAAATATTATTTTATTACAAAACCATTAGCATCGCTTTTTCGAGTAGCAGAAGTGTTAGAAACGGAAATTTTTATTTTACACTCCTAACACACAAAAATTGAAACCTGATCCTTTTTACGATATAAGATATACTCGTATATTATTAGTACTCGTTTACCCCAACCACGTAACATCAATATACGCAAACCATAAAGTAAAAGGGTTTGAAATAAATTTACGATTTGATAAAAAAAAAAAAATATCTAGTATTTCGTAGATATCAATTAACCGGAATTTGAAATGGTCCTTTAGTCTAAATATCCCCATATCCATTTGTAATTGGACTCTCGAGGCTATATAAATCTATATACAAATACGTATACCATACTAAATATAATTCTCGACATTCCACAGTGGATTTTTTGTAGTATATACTCATTTAGCAAATGTTTTTATAAATATAGGCAAGGATTTTAATTTAGTTTCAAAATTCGGCTGTACATATTATAGAGTTTTAATTATTTTTAAGAACAAAACTATTTGTAGTCTGTAAAATATGTTTCTAAATATATATAGGCAAAAATGTAAAAATAAATTATTATAAAGAAAATACCATAAAAATGGAAAAATGTTCGGAAAAGTTTCTTCGTTTTTCAAATTCCCTGCAGATTACTAAAAATGTATTCATGTTGTATCCCAAAAAAATAAAAAATAATCATAATAATAACAATATATATTTCTGTTAGTGGATAAGTTTACAAGAAAACCAGGATGTATCCACAAAAAAAAATAAACAAAAAATAGAACATAAATTATGAAATATTTTTATGTATATGCGGATTATGATGAAAATTACGTAGGCGTTTAAAAGAGAACCGACCATAACATAAAACAAAACCATTGATCGAAATATGATACATTCTTAAACGGTTTGGTATATACGGCAATACTCGTATATATACGACTCTGGATCGAATATTGCTTCCGGATAATAATATATAAATCTTTTGTTTGGATAAATATTTTTTTATCCGCTTAACCACTTCAAGTCTTTTGTTTGTTGTTGGCCTGTACAAAAACGGATGGATAGTGTACGAGATGGCTATTATTATGATTATTACCACTACGATTATGATGTAAGAACCATTGAAATATTTTATATTATATTATGATTATGATTATTATTATTATTTCTGTTTAAGTTCCTATAGTAAGAGACAAAATGAGTTAAAGGAAGCAAACGAGAATGAGTGCTTTACACTTTATATGGGAACAATAAAAACATATTTATTTATATTAACCTCCTACTCAATTAATTAAAGTGGAAAAACCAATTTTCTTTATAGTAAGCTCAGTATGTGTTGGAGTATGTATGTTTTTATAATATGTATACACACACACACACACATCCATAAAATTAGTCTCTTCCATTCTGTTCTGTTTGTTCAAGATGTCATATAATATTGAGGTAACATAAGATCACACACAAAACGTTTTGATTTTCTATGTTTAGGTTTGAAGAAGAATAATAAAAACTAAATTAATGATAAACTGGAAATGATGACATTTTAATGAAAGGATGACAGATAATTTATAAGGAGAACTATGGAGGAAAAAATATTAAATGTATACAGGATGTGTGACAATTAGCGTTGGCTGTATGTGTTTAATGAAAACGGAAATTGAACGAAAATGGAAAACAATATTTATTTTGTTGGTTACAATTTTTATGCATCCTGTGGTATAAATCTGGTACGTAGAATATACAAAAAATATGAGTTAATAAGTTAAGTCCAGAAATAATTTAAAAAAAAAATACTATTTCTTACATTTCAAACTCTCGCGTAAAAAATTATGCATAAAAAATCGCATGAGACTCGCATCTATAGAAATGTAGGCGATTGATTTTGTACCAGAAAAATCAAAAATATTACCGTGTTCCCATATGTACCGAGCTAAACCAGGTTAAGATTTCGTTGAGTTAAAAATTGTAGGTGTAAGCTGTTTATTTAAACCGTTTACATGGAACCGAATTAGTTGGACCACCATACATTAAAATTCATTTCGATAGTTTATCCATTGTTATAAACCCCTGATTTAGTATATAATAAATCTATTAAAGACCTAATACCAATTTATCTAATTAACTTGTTTGTAGAATACATTTATAAACCGAGGTGTAATAAACACTTAAAACGTTTAACAAAGTGAGTCTAAAAATGTGGAGTTACCGTTTACATTAAAAACACTTAAAATTTTAACTACCGTTTAAAAAAAATTATATTAATAATTATTAATATATTAATATTAATAAATATAAAATATACAGGACACAATAAAAATAAACAACAAACATGTGAAACAATTATTTTATTAAGACTTAAAATTATAAACCACAACGAAATTTGCAGCAGCGGAGAGATGATAGTACGTACTAGGTCACGAACTGTATCCAAATTCTCCACTATCATCTTAAAAACATACCCGTTGTGGTTTGAATCATATCGGCTCGAAATAATGACAACAATTCACAATAAAAATCCCAAGTTGATCCGTGTGTTGAGATTGGCGCTATAGGCCTATGTATTTGGCCCAGTACGTGTGAACCAGTTTTTCCCCTAGGGTATCCCTTCCCCCCGTCGAATTCCACCTGAGTATGTCCAGGTGTCCCCTTTTCATAACATCTATTATGAATCATTTAAAAGTTCCATTACCATTCAGAATGCCCAATCGCCTTATAATCGGTTAAGACTTAAATTACTTCCTTCCTAGGTGGCCATATTTCAGAGATTTTTCCAAAAACCAATAAAACATCCCATTCACATCCATGTCTGTGAAGTTAGCCCGAAAAATATCCCGAAGAAATGCGATGGCAACACTATAAAACGAATATCACGACATTTTACGCTAGTTTTGAATGTCATCCCGAAATATTTTTACTATCATGACATTTTTACTATCATGACATTTTTTAATTTTTTTGTTATCCCGAAAAAAAATTCCAATAAAGAAAACTTCAGTAAAAAAAAGCAGCAGGTGTTTAAACCATCCCGAAACCAAAAAAAAAAATGTTAAAGCGCAGAAATTTATATCACGAGAAATTAATTTAATAACAAATAATTTACTGGCATGGTTAATCCAAAAATGCAAAATCAAGCATTATTGTTATTAGTAAATTATTGTGGATCGAGTCTATGACTCCCGTCGAAACGCAAAACCTAGTAACTGCGACTTACTAGATTTTGTGATTATTCGTTTTATTAAACCGGAATAAAATTATGTTTCTAACGCTCTGAGAATTATTGCTCTACGATTATTATTGACAACTTTATTCAAAAAACAAACACCTAGTAACTTTACTCAAAATATCTATTTACAAAAATAGTTCCACACAGAACCTAGCAACTATGTATTTTTTTAATTTATTTGATCATAAAAAGTGAAAGAGATAGCTTAATTTATCCAATTGATGGTTATTCTTCGTGTCTATGTTCTTTGCGTATTTAGTCGTGTGCTAACTGTCATTAGTTGCAGTTTGTCGTTAAAATGCAGTCGCGTGGAAAAATAATGGTTGAGCTGGCCCAAAAACTGTACGTAGATATTATTATATTTTTTACAGAAACTAGTAATTTTTAAATGATACTAGATTATGTGAGAAAACTTAGAGTGGATTGTGCACAAAACATAGTATCTTTTAAAAATTACTAGGTTATGTTGTAATATGATGTTTAGTGTTTTCATTTTATAGTCAGAAGATTTCATATACATAGTAATTTTTGAAAAGGTACTATATTTTGTTGGAAATTGTCGTTTTTTATTCAAACGAAAATAGTGATCAGTAAACTCAACTTTATTCTACCAACAAAAGAAAACATTATAATATTCGATTTACGGTCAAATTTGGGAAATACTGTAGCCACTTTGTTTGACCCTGTCTCTCCCATTCAAAATTGTAATCTTATTAAAATGTTTTTAGGCTTCGTGCAGGCAACGTAGCAGGGCATTTAGAAGCAGCAAACACGTCGGAAGATTTTTCATCTGACGACTCTTTGGCGGATACCACGTATTGTCCCAATAAACATTACATGGATGATTCCACAGATGAAGAATCGACAGATGATGATGCCATTCATAAACCACCGCCTGTGAAAAACGTTAAAACACCACCGCCATTCGTAAATCATAACGATCCACCACCTCCGGTACCATTGGAAAGCCACATTGAAACACCTTCACCACTTGCGGTCCACCAAGCTTAAAAGAAAAAATCAGCTGATGCCGCACTAAAGCTATTAAATGAATGTAGTTGCAAAAAAACATGTTGGTTGACATTTCAGAATTTTTGATGGCAAGCCATATTTGACCAGTTCAGTAAAAGGAACGTCAGTTGTTTTTTGAGGCATTTATTTTACAAAATAAAAAACATTACCACTCGTCATCCACAAAACGTAAGACCACCTACGTATACCATCTTCCACTCAACGCACAAAATTCGTCGAAACAAATTGTGTGTAAGACTATGTTCCTTCACACCATCGGTATAGGAAAACTGATGGATTAATCACAGAATTTTTTAAGCGAAGAAATGTTAATTCAGGATTGGTGCCATTAACTGGCCATCGTGATGATGTGGTAAACAGAATTAAGGTAGAAAAACCAACTTTAATTCACAATCAAATTCGGGACCACATTTTATCATTTCATTCACAAGTCTCACATTATAAGTTGGAGCATGCACCGAATCGTAGATATCTGTCATAACAATAACAGTCAAATGGAAATAACAGTCAAATTTATGTGGAATGATTTTATTACCAAATTTGGAATAACTGCATCTTACGTAACATATTCAAAAATTTTCAAAAAGGAAAACATCCATTTTGATAAGCCAGCACAAGACGAATGCCCTGTGTGTGCTGAACACAAACAACACCAAAAGGAGTTGAAAGATGTAAAAGCAGCTAGATGTTCACATGATATACCACCGATTCTGATGATGAGTTCTGCATTAGCCAATCATTCTGATGACTGAGTGATTTGCCAACAATTTGTTAACCATAAATTAAATTACATACAAGCACAAAAATATTACAAAATCGACAAGACATATGAGTGGCCCCAAACCGTTAATTTATTTACAGTGGATATGGAAAAGGTAATCATTATACCGAAAATGAAATCGAAGAACTCCTAGTTTGTTAGTCGCTTAGTAGTGTTCAAGGAAACGTTTGCGCCACTTCATATCAACACGATCAATCTAATCTGTGTGTCCTTTGGCATGAAGCCATAACGGGTCGGTCTCCTTCAGATGTTGCGTATTCTTTCTTAAATATTATTCAACAAGCGAGACGAGATGTATCAAAATTTATTTTTTGGGCTAACAACTGTTCCGCCCAAAATAAAAATTGGATTCTCTATTCGGCATTGCTGACAGTAGTAAATCAGAATTGGAGCCCAAAAACTATCACAATAAAATTTTTTGAGCCAGGGCATTCCTACATGAGATCGGATTCGGTGCATGGCAATATCGGCAAAAAGTGGAAAAACACACAAGAAGTGTTAGATATGGATGTCTTAGTGGATTTAATAAAAAAGGCTGACGGAAAAAACCTTTGCCGACTTCTTACCGAAACCGACTTTTACAACTTTAAAAACATCTGCCAGAAAAGGACACAAAAAAATGAACTACCTTTTTTAAAGGACATAAAAGTGGTCGAGTTCCAGCGAGGATCAAAAAATTTATTTTATAAATTTAAACATGAATGTGAAACTTTTCATGTATTTGATCATATTACAAAACTAAAAGAGATTAAACTTCCTGATAAAAGAACGGAACCAACTGTAATGAATGCAACGAAAATGAAAAAAATTAAAACGAAGGAAAATGCGCGTGATTTATGCAATTTTTATTAGTAATTGTTTATGTTCCTTTACTTCAATTTTTATAATATGTAGCAAAGTAGCTATTCTTTTTCTCTTTTTCTGTTACATTAGTTACTTAAATGATCAATTTTGTATTTGTATTTTCTATTTTAAGTTAAATGTGATGAATATTTTATTATTTCTTAAAAAAAATGTGATGAATTTTTTGTTCTTATTTAATAATGATACATGAATGTGGTTATAATTATCTTATACAATTGTTTATAAAATTATATTATAAGTGGCTAAAACGAATTGATAAAATGGCCTGTAATTTTTCGTTCAAAATTTTTCAATATTCAAAAATATTTCAATATTCTACAGAACCAAGCAAGTCAGAGTTACTTGATTCGAATTTCTTAATTTTTTTCTATGGAAAATTTTCGCCCTATTTTAGACAGAACAAAGTAACTTGAAAGTTACTAGGTGTTGTGTGAAATTGATATAAATTTTTGTATGGAAAATTCTTTCCATCGACTTTAACCACAAATAAATTTTGAAGTAAAACTTCTTTAGGCACGCTTGACTTGGGGATTAAGCTGGCAAATGCGTTACGAAAAATGTAATCGAACGAGGCGAACGAAACAATAAACGCAAAACGAAATCATTTTCTTTTCGTATCAAGATGTGCCATGACAATTTATAAATCCCTAGGTGGAACATTAGTTGATACCATTTTATTTTAATAATTGGTTAAAAAAATTGAAAATTAAGAAAATAGGAAAATTGGAAAATTGGTAAATGGAAAATTGGAAAATTTGTAAATTGGAAAATTATAAAATTACAAAATTGGAAAATATGAAAATATAATAATTGCAAATTTGGAAAATTGGTAAATTGGAAAACTGGTAAATTGGAAAATTGAAAAATTGGAAAATTGCAAAATTGGAAAATTTGAAAATATCAAAATTTGGAAAATTGGTAAATTGGAAAACTGGTAAATTGGAAAATTGAAAAAAAAAATTAAGTTTGCTTTAGACCACACTACTGAAGTAAAAGTTCTAATATATATTTAATATTTATAACATAATATAGAAAAATTATAACATTGAAAAGACAAATTGGTCACCATACCATGTGTGTTCTCGAGTGTCACCTAGCCGTTTATGTCTGATGCTACAAGAGATAACCTTGTAACTTGGTAACTTTTTCAAGGCCAACTAGTCGTAATGGATAATGTTTATGTATGTGTAACAAAATGGACAAAAAAATCATTTTTGAAATCTCTTCGCATGGTAAAAATGGCCTTGAAATATTTTTTATTTCATTTATGTTTGTGTAGTGTGGTTTCATCAAAAATTTGTTTAAGTCGCATTAAATCCTGTATCATTGGCAAACGGGGAAAGAAACGAAGAAAGAATCGGTTTCTGTGATACCTCGTGTGGAATGGAGCTATAATATAGAAAAAAAGAAGGGAAAGGTTCGGAGCCGAACTCTATAAGCATTTTTGTGGCCTATAAAATAAAAGAAAATGGTTTTTCCACAAAAATAAACACAAATCACACTTAATCATTAGTATCACCCCCACCCACTATCAAATTCAAACCCCCAAAACCCATCACACCCGCACCACTCTATACCGCACCACCCATATTATCACCCTTTAACACCGTCATACTCACTTCCACACACACACACACCACCCACACAAACCCTCATCCACCAAATTCCAAATTCCCACACCAAACCCAAAATGACTCATCCCACCCCCTCTACCTGCCATATCACCACTCCTACCACTCCCATAACCACACCGCCCATACAAAACCACATCCAGACGAGATATATTTTTATTCCACATTCGCATGCTCTATGAAACCAAAATAGAATAGAAAAAAAAATATCAATTTAAAGGAGGGGGGGTTAAAAAACCAAATCCATAGGGATCATTCTCATAAATTTCTTGAACTTTTAGTGAAGAAATTAAGTTGATATCTCCATCCGTTCGTGCACACAGACGGACAGTTAAACGGAAACCATATAGAATTTTTTTTAACAAAAATGCTTAAAAATACATATTTAAAATTTATAAAACAGCCGAATATTTTTGGTCACCCTGTGCGTTCTGGAGTGAGTGATTGACATAGATGTTATAATATAGAAAAAACAATTTTTGGTCACCCTGTGCGTTCTCGAGTGAGTCAGTCAGTGACATAGAAGTCTATATTATGACTTTCCAATTTTCCAGTTTTTCAATTTTCCAATTTTCCAATTTACCAACTTTCCAAATTTCCTATTTTCATATATTTTTAAAGTCCTATTTTCCAATTTTTCAATACTCCAATTTTTCAATTTTCCAATTTACCAGTTTTCCAATTTACCAATTTTCCAATTTTCCAAATTTCTAATTTTCATATTTTCCAATTTTCCAATTTTCCATTTACCTATTTTCCAATTTTCTAATTTTCCAATTTTCTAATTTTCCAATTTACAAATTTTCAAATTTTTAAATTTTGCAAATTTCGAAATTTCCAATTTTCCAATTTTTCAAATTTTCCATTTACCAGTTTTCCTATTTCTTATTTTCCAATTTTTTTAACCAATTATTAAAATGAAATGGTATCAACTAATGTTCCACCTAGGGATTTATGAATTGTCATGGCACATCCTGATACTAAAGGAAAATGATTTCGTTTTCGTTTATTGTTGTTGTTGTGTATTGTTATTGTTTCGTTCGCCTCGTTCGATTACATTTTTCGTAACGCATTTGCCAGCTTAGTCCCCAAGTCAAGCGTGCCTAAAGAAAATTTACTTCAAAAATTGGAAAATTTGAAAATAGGAAAATATGAAAATATGAAAATAAGAAATTTGGAATGTTGGTAAATTGGAAAATTGGAAAATTTGAAAATTGAAAAACTGGAAAATTGAAAAGTCATAATATAGACTTCTATGTCACTGACTGACTCACTCGAGAACGCATAGGATGGCCAAAATTTTTTTTTCTATATTATAACATCTATATCACTCAATCACTTACTCACTCCAGAACGCACAGGGTGACCAAAAAAATTCGTCCGTGTGATATATTTTATATATGTATTTTTTTCTATACTACAGCTCCATTCCACACGAGGTATCACAAAAACCTTCTTCTTCTTTGTTTCTTTCCCCGTTTGACTATTATACAGGTTTTATTGCGACTTAAACAAATTTTCGATGAAACTACATTACACAAACATAAATGAAATAAAAAATATTTCAGGCCATTTTTACTATGCGAAGAGATTTCAAAAATTATTTTTTTTGTCCATTTTGTTACACATACATAAACATTATCTATTACGACTAGTTGGCCTTGAAAAAGTTACCAAGTTACAAGGTTACCTCTTGTGGCATCAGACATAAACGGCTAGGTGACACTCGAGAACGCACAGGGTGATCATTTTTTTCAATATTATAATTTTTCTATATTATATTATAAATATTAAATATATATTAGAAGTTTTACTTCAGTAGTGTGGTCTAAAGCACACTTAATTTTTTTTTATTTGTACATTTCATGGAAAATGAATGATAACATTTGAAAATAAAATGTTTTTTAAATAAGAATACAAAAAATTTATGTAAAAAATTTAATATTACACCCGGAAAAGATATGAAGTGCCAAACCTTAATCTCCCTCAAACTAATAAAAACGAGTTGCTAGGTTTTGTGAGATAGGGGGAGATGAGTCAAATTTTAGATATAGCCGTGTAAAGTCCTAGTAGATATTTATTAACAGAACAGGGCTGGTATGGAATTTGTAGAGGAGGGATCTACCTTTCATACGCCAAAGTTGTGATTCGCGTCTATGAGTCAAATATTAGTTATAGCCATGTGAACTCGTAGTAGATATTAATTAATAGAGCAAGGTTAGTATGGAATTTGTAGTGATATATTTGTTTTATATGCAGCAATATTAATTATATTTATTTGACTATCAGGATAGTATTAAAATATTCTGTAGATATATAATAATTCTTGACATATTTAACTATAATGGTTTTTCGAGATAATTTTTCCCGCTAACTTCCCAGAGATTTCACATCCAGTATACCCAATCCCATCATAATCGGTTAAGAATTGTTTGACTTCCGCCCAGGAACTCATACTCCAGAATTTCATAACAAATCATTTAAAGATCCGATTTCCATCCAGTATATCCAATCCTATCATAATCGGAAAAAATTGGCCCAGATTCATTCCTAGGTAGCCTAATTCCAATACTTCTTCCAAAAATCCTTTAAAATTCACATTTCCACCCAACATACAAAACCCTATCATGATAGATCGTCCGTTCCAGGTGGAATAATTGCAGAATTTCTTCCAAAAATCGATTAAAACTCCCATTTCCATTCAACACACCCAATCTCATCAAAATCGGTAAAAAATTGATCGATTTCCGTTCCAGGCGGTATATTTCAAAAACTTCTTCCAAAAATCATTTATGAATCCCATTTCTGTTCAGTATGGCAAATCCCATCATAATCGGTTAAGAATTGGTCTAATTCCGTTTCAGGTGACCCAATTCCAGAACTTGTTCTAAAAATCATTTAAGAATCCCATCACCATATTAAGTATTCAATCTCATTATATCCGGATATAAATTGATTGAGTTCCGTCTCAGGTTGTCATATTCCAGAATTTTTTAAAAAAATCATTTAAAAATCCCATAAAAATTTTATCCGGGGAATTTGCACTGGATTACCTGAATTAGGCATGGAACCAAACTCAATCAATCCTTAACTGATTATAATGAGATTGGGTATGCATGATGGAAATGGGATTCTTAAATGATTTTTGAAAGATGTTTTGGGATGGGATTTTCTGGGATGAAACCCTCTGCCAATTCACAAACATGTCGTTCTGTGAGCAGCGATAATAAACTAAAGCGATAAAACGATTGCCGAAAGCAATAGTTAGGCCCTTGGTTAAAACGGTTTATAATGAGCGTTATTTAAAAAAAAAAGTGTGGAAAACGTTGACTGATAGAATCTAACAGATTCGAAATTGTTTCGTTGAGTTAATACAGATTTAACAAAGCTGAACCTTGATCTGTACTGAGAGAAATTATATACCCAATTGTATTAGAGAATTACCAGTATTCAGTGGCAGTAAAACAGGGCTCCACGATTTATTAAAAAGAAATAACTTAAATCATAGATCAGTGCAAAAGACGGCTGAGAGCTATTAAAGCACTAACGACGTACCTAAGGGCTATTCGAAATAAAATTCAGAAAGAATCGTTTTAAGTATTAATATTGTATAAATCAACAATCACCAAATTTTCATAGAATGAAGAAGCAACTTCCCATATTTCCTTTTCTATTCCTTTGTCTTAGTTGAATCCCCTAATATTTAATAATCAATTTACGAGTAATCCTAACTTTAACTTACACGATCGATATTATAATCATCAACCATTCAAACAGTAAAATGAAAATCATATTATAATATATTTAAAATCCTGGATAGATCGAAAAAATTGTCCAAACTCCATCTTTTACTTATCAGGTAAAGCATGACAAACTACGTCAAAATGAAAAACTATAAGTTAAAGATACCCAAATGTTCATAAACAAGAAGTGAAAATTTAAACCACATAAATCTGAGAACAAGGCACCATTAAACAAACTTTCTCGCCATGGCCTTCTACCACACGGATAGTTTGAAAAAAAACCGAAGAGGGTTCAAGCTCAACCTGAGCCGCAAATGTATGGTAAAATATAAGGTCTTTCTCATAAGGGTATTTTAAGGAATCACATTTCCATCCAACATACCCAATCCCATCATAATTGGTTAAGAATTGTTCAAGCTCCGTCCCAGGTGTCCACATCCCAGAACAACTTCCAAAAATCATTTAAGAATCCCACTTCCATCCAACATACCCAACCCCAACAAAATCTTTTAAGAATTGGTCGAGTTCCGCCCTAGGTGGCCATATTCTAAATATTACTTAAAAAATCATTTAAGAATCACTTTTCAATCCAGCATACCTAATCCGATTATAATCGGCAAAGAATTGATCAAATTCCATCTCAGGCCATATTTCAGAATTCTTTCCAGAAATCATTTAAGTTCCATCCAGCATACCCAATCGCATCATAATCGGGTAAGAATTGATCGAGTTTCATCCCAGGTGGCCATATTCCAGAACATTTTCTAAAAATTATATAAGAATCCCACTTCTATCCAACATATACCACCTAATCCCATCATAATCGGTTAAGAATTGATCGAATCCCGTCCCAGGTGGCCATATTCCAGAAATTCATTTAAAAATCATTTTAGAATCCTATTTCTTTCTAACATATTCAAACCCAACATAATCGATTAAGAATTAATCGAGTTCCGTCCCATGTGGCCATATTCAGATACTACTTCCAAAAATCATTTAAAAATTCCACTTCCATCTATTCAACATAACTAATCCCATCATAATCGGTTAAGAATTGTTCCAGTTCCGTTCCAGGTAGCCATATTCCAAAACTTTTTCCAAAAATCATTTAAGAATCCCCTTTCCATCCAACTTACTCAATCTCATCATAGTCGGGTAAGAATTGACCGAGTTCCGTCCCAGGTGGCAATATTCAGGAACTACTTCTAAAAATCATTTGAGAATCCCACTTCCATCCAACATCCCCAATCCCATCAGAATCGGTTAAGAATTGATCGAGTTCCGTTCCTGGTGGCCATATTCAAGAACTTATTCCAAAAATTATTTAAGAATCCCATGTCCACCCAACATACCTCCCAGATTGAATTCAATCGAATAGATTAAATTTAAAAACATTTGGATTTAACGGACAATAGGATTTAACGGAGTCCCCAATTAGTTCGTAAAATCGAGGTTTTTCGGTATAAACGTTAAACTGTCACGTAATCAACGCAACACTTTAACGAAACATTTAGCATAACATAGTATTTAACGCGGGGTGTAACATGAACCCAATACTAGTCCGCTAAATGCTTTACCAAACATAAAATATTATAGTGGAAAAGTAAAATTGAGACTAGTAAAAACTACTGAAAACTTAATGAATAGACTAAAGATTACAGACACCCCTTACCTAATATTACAGACATACTTGACAAGCATGGGAGGTGCTGTAATTTCACAACGTTAGATCTTGATAATGGGTTTCATCAGATAAAAGTAAACCAACGAGATGCTGAAAAAACAGTATTCACTGTTGACTTCGGTCACTGTGAATACGTCAGGAGTCCGCCATTTGCATTAAAGATTGCACCGCACAGCGAGTAATGGACAATGTTCTAGGAGTACTTCAAGTAAGAAATTGTTTATGTTATATAATCGACATAATTAGCTATTCTACATCATAACAAGAACATATGGAAAACCTAGTATACGTATTGTGTAAATTAGGGATCGCAAATCTCAAAGTACAACGAGAAGTCGCATTCCTGGGTCATTTTTTTATCCCAGGAGCAGCCAAACCTAATCGAGAAAAAACTAAAGCGATTGAAAATTTTCCAATCCCAAAAATAGATAATCAAATAGTCTTTTCTAGGCCTTTTAGGCAATTATAGAAAATTTAGTAAAAACTTTTATGAAATTACCAAACATGTAACTGAATGCTTTTGGGAAGAACGTATAAAATATGACTTGACGAAAACTACAGTAAATGTTTCGCACATTATAAATGGCTTTTCTGTGAAGTACTCATCTTTCAGAGAATAAATTGATTGTATGGAGCATAAATTGGTGAGCTTTATTAAAATAACAATTTAACAATTAAAGCCTTTAATAATAGTTTTGCGCTGAATATAATTTACAGATCTAATTTAGTCGGTAAACTTAAACATTTTTTATTTAATTTTCATTTACTTAGTTGCAAAAAATTCAGTTTTAAAATTCTTGAGGAAATTTTTCTAGTGTTTTTTAAAGCTTGACGACTAGCTTTAAATTGCATTGAACAATTGTTGATCATTGAGTCAGTTTTTCGTATTATCGAAGGATAATGTGTTATAAAGTGATGATTATGACGTTCTTGAATTAAATTTTGTAATACTTGGATAATACTTTAATCTACCTGTAAACAAAAAACATTGTTTCCCAGTTTATTTAATAAAATGTACAAATTCCATATATAATTATAACCACATTCAAAATTTAAAGTGAAAAGTTCAATTTACTGAAGTTTTAGTAAAAACTATCTTGTATAAGAAAGAAGCCTTATTCATGATTAAATTTCTTGAAACCAACAAGGTCAACTATTTGTTGAAAATATATTCTTTGAATTTATTTAATTCTTTAAATTCCATTTGTTTTTTCTAAATGTTATACTTTATAAAATGATCGCAAAAATTTAAAAACCAAATACGGAAGCTGCTACTTCCAGTACTCACATCTCACTAAAATTCGGAATTAATGTTTTTTATTCAATTTTTTTTTTTTTTTTGTAACTATGCGATTTGTTTTCTTGGTCAAGGCTCAACCAGCTCTTCTCGGTTATGCTTTTTACGTTCTTACTGTACGCCTCCCGGCCAACTCGAGGACGTACGGCTATACGACCGAGTTAAGACCATCTGCACATTGCACGCTCCATGTCAGGCTATACTGGTATGGAAGAAGGGTTGGCCCATGGGTTTTGCACACCGACAGAACCCGGTATTTCCCTATCCAAACGCTAAATATCTAACCACTGTGCCATTTGGCTGTTTTTTTTGTTTTCAATGTATAAGCAAAACACGAAACCACTAAGGAAGCTGTCTTTCCTGCACAGCACCACACACGCCAAGATTTTCAATACAGCTATTAAAAAATTTGGAAAATATCGAGCTGAAAAATTTTCATTACATTCAAAGCCAAACTAATAATAACATGACGCAACATAATGAAACTTGACGCAATCTGTTGAAAAGTTGCACAACATTATATAACATGCAAAATTTTGTCAATTAAATGTTTTACAGTTCTTATAGCAGCTTCTGATTTGTATGTATTTAATACATTATTATGAATGTGTATCATATACGATTCTATATTGTTTTAATCTAACAGATTATTCCTCCAGTTTTACTACAAAATACAATAAAGTGCTACTTTGTCTTAAAATAAGCTTAAACTTCTCATTTTTGGGAATTTTAAATTTAAAGTGCATGTGTAATAAAAAATAATTATAATTTATGAACATTTTTTGCTATGAAAAATTTTAAACAAAATGAATTTTGTTTTTTAAATCCATTTATATGCAGATTAAATAGGATTAAACAATCGATTGAACTTTTGTGTATAATATACAGTTTTTCGTTTTGACCTCATTTTCAATCTCATCATATTTCAGATAATGGTTCTTATTAAAAATAATTCATGTTTATGTTACCTGCCATTTTGAATGAATTACCGGAGCAAGTAATGAAATGACATTTGGAAAGGTACCGTCTCAGCAATAATATGTGCCAAATCAAGAAGGAAATCAGGATTTTTTTTTTTTTTTTATTAAGAAATCTTTATTTCTGTATAATATTACAACTAAGTAATTGTTTTATTAGTATATCAGTTGACTCTTGTGTGATGAAATCTATCGGTTCATCCCAGCTCTGCCAGCTCTCTGATTTAAGAGGCCCAGGGAACCACTAATTCTAAAGGGTTTGTTCTTTTTAGGCGCGTTGTCATGGTGCTGCATTCGAAGAACATGACTCCTTGCAAATTTTGGTATTTTATCGCTGATGAATTCCACGCTTAGGTCTCGATGAAGATTGTCATTTCTAATGTACCAAGGAGCATTCACAATGCTACGTAGTAGTTTGTTGTGAAATGATCTTTACTGTAGTAAAGCCCCAAAGCTGAATACCATAAGTCCAGATAGGTTTCAGTATTTGTTTATATAACAGCAGTAAGTGGCAACGCACCTGTCAGTTCGGAGTTTTTTCCAATAAGTTACTGCATTTTATGGAATTTTAAATTCAGTTCTTGCCTTTTCATTTTAACATGCGCTTTACATCTGAGTTTAGAGTCTAGCGTCATGCCGAGGTACTTAGCATTATCAGGATATGGAATTTATTGCGAAGTCAATCTAATCGGAATATACATATTCTAATTTCCTATTTGTAACGTTGATATGTGTTGATTTCGATTCGTTGAGTGTTTTTCTCCATTTTTTTTCACTATATTAGCTATCCACTATATTAACAGCATTTTGTAGTTTTCTTGTGAACTCAACAATACTGGCATTGGTGGTCATAACAGCAAACGTTCCTATTCTAGCTTCTTCTATGTCTGGTAGATCATTTGTATACAGGAGGTATAATACGATGCCTAGAACACTGCCTTGTGGAACCCCTGCCAATATCTCTTTAGTTTTGAGTATTCCCCTTACTATTGTAGCAGTTTGTTTGACCTGGAGAATGTACGCGAACAAAAATTGAAAAAGAAGAAAATAATTAACCAACAACAACAACAACAAAAAACATCTATAATGAAAACGGAACGAGAACAAAATTTACCCGAAATTCATTCTCCAAGTCATACAAATGCTATAGAAATTTGAGCTCACACAGGGACTCTTCAGCGGTTGTTGCCGACTAAGCATCAGGGTTTTGAGCGTGGGATTTGAAGAGTATATGAGAGCCAAGAGTAACCGCGGGGAAGGAAACGATAACATTTACCTACCTATTTCTGACCTTTCTGAATCCATCCTCACTTTGCTCGTCAATTTATGTCCTCATTGCACTTTTATTTATCACTTCACACACAAAACAAAATTCCAACAAAGCGAAAGCGAAAATAGAGAAAAGAAGAAAAACAGAATTTTGTATAATCGAGCTCATGAAATCGTTAACAGTATATATATTTATTTGAAACAAAAAAAAATCCATGAAGCAATAAACAATAAGAAATTCATGATAAAAAAATGAAAGAAAAAAATGGTTAGAACGGAAAGAAAGAAAAACCTAATCCCCTACTAACTAAGTAAAAATAAAATTTAAAAAAAATTTATACAAAATCAATTTTATAAAAAAATGAAAAAAAATTTTGTCAATCAATTTATGACTAATAACAATAATAAAAAAAAATACAAAGATTATTCGGTACCTCGTTCGGTGTGATGATGTTGATGGTCGACGTTGCGTGATGTGACGTCACCATCAAATTATTATTACTGTTTTTTTTTATGGGCCACTATCCAATTTAATCATATTTTTTTTACACTCATACTCGTCCATGAAATGTAACTAAATAATTTTAATTTAGGATCGTTTTTTTTTTATTTTTTTGCATGCACACACTTTTCACGCACAAAGCACTTGGGTCCGTTAACTTTTTACTATTTAAATAATTTAATGTCCAACATTCTGTGTTATCGGGATTTAATTTTCTTTTTTTTTTCTTTGTAAGCACACACTTTAACTTAGGCCCAAAACGCGGGTCCAATATATAGTTTGTTACCTAGTACAAGCTTCATATACACCATATTTTTTCCATATTCTTGTTTTTTTTTTTCATTTTTTTTCTATAATTTGTACAATTTTTATAATTTATATAGTTCTGTATTTTTCAATTTCTTTGGAATCAAATTCGAAAAAACCACTTTTTATTTAATTTTTTTTCAGTTTAAAAAAACTCTCACGATCACTTGATTCCAAAATTCCAAAATTGACTGTCCCCATCCTGAAAAAATTTAATAGTTAATTAAGTACCCATATATAATGGTACATTTCCTGCAATAAAACTTTATTATTATGAGTTGAACTTTCAATAAACTAAATAGTTCAAATGTCCATAAACAAAATTAAACTGGTTCCCCAAAAACATATTAAATCATGTAAAATTAATCCAATACAGAAATCACCTATAGGCATTAAAGAATAAAAATGAAAACCATCTTTTAGTTTTTATTTATTTCATTTATTTGTAGAAAATAATTTGAAAAATAATGGTTTGAATTTAAATAATGTAAGAGACAAAGTCACTGCCATCCCTCGCCATAAATTTTTTTTTCTAGTTTTAATTTAATACAAAATGAATTTATTCGATAGCTTAACATAAATAAATCAATAGTTCACGGAATATACTGCACAAATACACAAAAACTGCAAATTAAAAGAACAGATTATTACATGCAGGAAGTGAATATTAATCTTTTTTTAGTAAATTTTATTAAAATAACCACATGTAATCAGAATATATTTATATTTAAATTTCACTCAAGCATAATAATAATATTTACACAAATAAAATTAGATTGCAAATTGTTACATGCAGGAAGTGAATCCATCCATTGTAAGAGTCATATGTTTTCTAGTTTTAATTTAAATACAAAATGCATTTATTTGATAGCTAAACTCAAATGGATCTATAGTTCACGGAATATACTGCCAATGTATATAAAATGGAATCTTGAATTCGCTTGTGCCTATACTAGAGATAATCATGTGTAGTGGTGGCACATACGACCAGATAGACCTTGGTCACACCAAGATACCATGGTAACCACTGGTCAATATCATGACCATAAAGCATAATTTCGATTACAATAGTCCTCATAAGTATTTAATGAGTTATAATCGGTCATACTTATTTTGACAACAACAAGAATGTTTGACAAAAACAACATTTTGACTATTCAACACTAATCCAAACAACTAGAATTTTAAATGATAGTAATACAATAACCGTGTATATACGAGTAGATTTATAGAAGTTTACGTAGATCAGGAAGAAGTTACTAACAAATTTTAAGTTAAATTTACGTCCGTGCAACCAGAAAATCGTATAGCTTCGAAAATTATTCTTTTTATCTAAATATGATTTTTACAAGAAATCAAATTGTTTTTTGCCAAAGCTCTTTCTTCTTTCCCTACTTCTTTACATATGTATTACTAAAGATTTACGATTTTTAATAATTCAAATAATTATTAACTAAACTCGCAAATATAGTCAAGTATCTGTTAAATAACTATCGTTATAATTTCGCTATGGGTATTCATATAGTTCGTTTGCTCTGCAATAATCTGCCTGCAAAATTGATATTTTATCGAAAATTATAATATTTCCAAACTTGATAAGTATTTCTGTAAAAACAACTTCCATTTTATGGAACGTGATACAATTCGGAATTAAAAAGTTTTTGAAATAATGAGACAAATTTCTTGATACAAACTTTAAACTTTGTTATGCACCACCTTTCTTTGGTTCGAAATAGTTGAGAAATTGAAACAAAATTGAATTATTTATTGACTGCGGTGCCACATAACTTAAAAAAATTTATTTTTCGAAATATATTCAATACACGAAACTTTAAAATTATACGTAACTATAGAAAGAATATTATAAAAAAAGCTTTACATTGTTTGAAGAAAACTTAAAGTTAAAAATTATTGAAAATTTTTAAATAATAAACAAAAAGATTGTTGTTTTGATCAAAATACATATAAACAGAATTTGTTAGAAAAATAAATAAATATTTTTACTATTATTACTACTATATCATCACAATATTTTTGTTGGTGTATTATTGAAATACTGGTAATAATAATAACCATAATCATAACAATATAATAATGCATATATGGGAACTACTTGTACTAATATTTTAAGTTTCAATTGAATGTTATAAGTTTAAACTATTAAACTACGGTGTATATGCTCTCATATTCAGTTATAAAAAATATAAAACTTTTATGTTAAACTTTATTTTTTTTAGTGTATGACAAATAATAAAAGCTTCGTATGCAGTAGCAAAAAAAAAATAAAATCTCAAAAGTTTTATACTTTTCGCAATAAAAGTTAATATTTACTACGATAACAATATATGAAAAAAAGTGCTGTGACAGTCAATGAATACATATTGTTCTTCTTGCGCCCCTAATTGTAAAAGGTTACACGGCATTTGGTTTAGAATATAACATTTTTTATGAAATCAAAATTAACGTAACGAATTTAATAAAAGCAATAATGTTATGGAAGTTTTGTTTCGGTCAAATTTTCTGAATATTTGATCAAATAAAAAACCTCTTAACGAAGTAAATGTTCGAGTGACGAAAGCCGAATTCAATTCACAAAATTTCTGATATCAAATTTGTGCCGAAAAAAAAATTGCATTCGATTTTTCAACGATTTTTCGGAATGTTAGTGCATTCAGCGCGTTGTTGTTTAACATTCCGAAAATCGTTGAAAAATCGAATGCAATTTTTTTTTCGGCACAAATTTGATATCAGAAATTTTGTGAATTGAATTCGGCTTTCGTCACTCGAACATTTACTTCGTTAAGAGGTTTTTTATTTGATATCAATGATTTTGGCACGGCAAATTGAAAATGAATTGAATTGCGATTCGTTTTATTGTTGTCAGTCAAAACAGTTCATACACACTCGATAGCACACAAGTGGCCGCTAAGTGTTATTGTGCCTTAAGTCATATTCATACGACGGATAAAAATCCGGGATTTTTCTATTCCATCGTTCTAACCAATTACATCACGTAAATTATACAACAGACACGCTTTTTTCATACAAAAAAGTTGAAAAAAAAATCTGGGATAGAAAAATCCGAGATTTTTATCCGTCGTATGAATACGACTTCATACACAGACGCGTGGCATTGAAATTACAAATAGCGAGAGGCAAAGAACGAATTACGCATACTTTCACACAGCTGTCGGCTATGTGTTACGGATTCGTTCGTGCATGATTCGTTCTTCTTCTGTCGATATTCGTCACTCCAGTGGCGTGCGTCTGTGTATGAGGCACAATGCTCTATTCCACACTTGATCTCACAGAAATCATAACTTTTTTCTATTCTTTCCCCATTTACCTATGATACTGATTTTAATTGCGGCTTAAGCAAATTTTCTGTGAAATCACACTAACACAAACAAAAATGAAATAAAAAAGACGGGAAAGGTCGGAACCGAACTCTATAAGCATTTTTGTTGCCTATATAGTAGCCTACGGTCTGGTGTACGGTTTCTGGTGTGTGGTAGACGATTCTATTTCTTTATTTTGCATGCATTTTTTCAATCTTCATTTTGTAGTATTTTAGTAGATTTTATTTCAGATTCCTTTACCACATGCCACAAACAGGTCATGCCGGGTGTGGTCTTATTACACAACCGGTTCTCGTAGGCTATCGGCTGAACATATGTAGTTTAGGTTTTAGTGCATGTTACAGAGTAGTAAAAATTTAAATCAGATGCATCTGTTTTTGGCAGAAATTCGATTGAGTAATTCAACAATTTTTTTGCATTTTTCTTGCTGTTTTGTCACTAACCGCATGCGGATACCATTCATTTTTGATCCCTTAAACAATACAATAAAATATACATATTTTAGTTTGTTAGTTACAAAACAAAAATTAATGGTAGCTACCCTCTCGCTGATATTCCATCTTCATGCGATGGGAGGAGTGGTAAGATCTATTTTTTTAAAGAAATCATCATAAAGATTAAAAAAGTATCGATTTTATGCAAGGAAATTGTTCAATGTTTTTGGTGATTTTTTCGATCACATCAATTTGTCAGATTTTTCATTTTTTTTTTGTTATGAAAAAAGAGTCACTTGTAAAAATTCTCTTAGCAATGATAATAATATGATGTATTTATATTTGTTTCATTGCAATACGTTGATTCACTATCATTATGAACCGCAACGGACCGATATTAGGGTGCATTTGAGCCAAAAAATGAAATTTTGCAAAAAATTAAGGTGGCTTTTAAGTTATGGAGGTCAATATCTAAAATATACGAGTTTTCTGGGACAAACGGTTGATGTCATATTGTAGGTGAGATTTGTGGCTAGTAATCCTGAAAATATGAACCAAAAGTCTTGGGCTCATTTTTTAGCAATTTGGCCGAATGTGGCCAGCCGATTTCGCATTTTTCAGTTTTTTGGCCAAAATGACCCTCTAACATAATTTTTTGAATTCTTTTTTTTGCTATTTGATAGCTGGCGTCAATACCTTTCCAACGATATGCATATGTCTAGGGTATGTCGAATAGATTCAGCACTGTGGACGTGGCAAAATGGCCAAAAATGGCAATTCAGGGGCCGGCCGCGGCCAACATGGCGGCCAAATCAAAAAGTTGTAGAACAAAATTTGCTTAGTTTTTTAAGTACTACAACCCCTGAAAATATGAGATCAAATAAAAGAGGTACGGACAAACAAACATATATACCAAACCAAGATTATATGGTGACGTCATAGAAAAATTTAAAATTGTCATAACTTTGGTCAAAATCATCCGTTTTGGACGTTTGAGGTGTCGTTGAATTGGTATTGACGTCTACAATCGTAATTCGCCAGTCAAAAAATAATTGGGGCATTTTTTGGGGCAGTTATACCCGAAAAACTGATTTTTTGGTTCAATTTTCGGAAGGTCATACTCAACTCAATGTTGGTAGAAATTCATGTTTTTATACATTATTTAGGTTTATTTTTCAAGACCTTTCCAATGGTATATAACATGATCCTGGCGGCCTCAAAGGGAAAAAGTTCGAAACTTGCTGTATAATATACTTCGTTCGACTTCCAGCACAGTAGGTGCTTTCGTCACTCGTTTGGACTGCCGTCCAAAGTGATATGTTGTATATTTTGTCATCCTGAACAAAAGTCTCCATGGGCACAAACTCCAAATTAAATATTTTGGCAGTTACGGAGCCCCACAGATCCGTTACAAAACTATTCATTTTTAAGACAATTTATAGATGTCAAAAGCGTATTTTAATTATATAAGTTTATGTTTTTAAGGTCACCATGAATTCAAATCTGATGTCAGATGTGAAAAATTGACAGTGTACAGCTGACAGTTGACAATTGGTAGCTGTCAACTGTCAATTTTTCAAATCTGACATCAGATTTGAATTCAGCGACCTCGAAAACATAAACTTATATATTTAAATAATTAAAATATGCTTTTGACATCTATAAATAGTCTTAAAAATGAATAGTTTTGTAACTGATCTGTGGAGCTTTGGAGCTGCTAAAATATTGAATTTAGAGCTTTGTGCCCATGGAACTTTTGTTCAGGATGACAGAATATACAACATATCAAAAATTCAGAAAATTTGACCGAAACCCAATTTCCATAAGATTATTGCAGAGTCCTTTGAGGTCTCTTATTGGGCATGATATTCAAATTGGTAGCTCACCTTAAAAATTATACTATTGGTAATTGAACCTCAATCTATTATTTTTAAAACCAAATTTTAATTTCATTCAATTCATTCATTCAAATCGGTGAAAAATGTACGGACCTAACATTTTGAACAATAGCAAATCACAAAAGAAAGTTTTAAGCATGCAAAATAAGTGATTCCAATCACTGATACAAATGAGATACGTTTTGTCGAAACAAGACCAAGTCAATGGTTCGGATTTGGTGACCGAAGCTGATCATACGAAATGTATCTGATCATACGAAAATTTCTACTTTTTACGCTATTTGCCGTAGGCACTTGGCGAAACACACTTATACTTAATAAACACATTTTATTAAACACTTGTTTTTTATTTCGCAGAATTAGATTTTTGAATATTTTAATTAAAAAAATCGTTCAAAAAGTTTAAAAAGTCACTCGATCGATTTCGACTTGTTAGGTCATCATCAGGAGTATCTACTGATTTGTAAAAGTAAAAATTAGTTATATATAGCAGAAAAAAGCAAAAATTAAATAAAAGAAAGAGGGACGATTAGTCATCGGCTGAGTAACAAAATTCAAGGTATATTAAAGTACATTTAATTACTCGAGGTATTAGTCAAATTATAGAAAAGGGCGGGGTCTGTAATTGGTGAAATTTTATTTTTAGTTATTTTTTTACCACTTAGAGAATTTTCTGATTTTTTTCTATATTTTATTTATTTATATAATATACACACTATATAAAAAGTCTAAGCCTATAATAATAAAACGTTCAAAAAATGATGCTATTTTTTATTTCTAATTAAAAAAAAAAAATACGCTATTACTTTGTTGCAACGAAAAAATTTTGATGTTCGTTTGGCAAAAATTCTAAATTAGCTTAATTCTTTAAATTTTTTATCAAATAAATACAGCTTATATCGATAACCAAAAGTGTATGATAAAATGTAAAGTCCGTTGCACATTTAATCTCAAATAAGAGAAATATTTCAGTTATATTTCAGGATCAACAGATTCTGTAAAGCGATATAAATACAGGCATACCTCGTTTAGCGCTCATATTGCGTTCCGGAAAATTGAGCGTTAACCGTAACAGCGTTAAAGAGGTGCTATTAACACTATTACACTAAAATATGGGGTTACGTTCCTAACCAATTTTTTTTGTACTTTTAAGTCAAAAATAAAAATAAATTTTTATTTTGAAATTAGAAAATAAATTAGAATTCAATACAGTAAAACAATTTCAATAAAAACTAAAAAAATACACAAAATAAAGGCGTAAATTCATATTTAACCGCATATTTTTTTTAAATGTGTCTATGATTGCTTGCTTAAATAGATTTCCTATTAAAATTTCATTTATAGCGCAGGGGCCGTATTCTTGTAATCGGTGGAAATTTCCCCAACCGGAATACAATTTGCTATGAAATTCTTTATTTTATTCGAAATTTTCGCCGGCTACTTTAATCATTTTTTTTTTAATTTCTTTTCTTTTTTTAAATGAAGAAACATAATTTTTTCCCCCATCTTTTCGTATTATTCGCAAAGTAGGGAAATAAATAATAGAAAACTTGTATTCAAATTGGAAAAAATGATTAAAGTAGCCTGCGAAAAATTCGACTAATATAAAGAACTTCATAGTGAAATTTCTACCGATTTAAGAAATATGGCTCCAGGATTTTTCAAAATTTGGATCATTTTCACTTAAATCTTCTAAGGCGTTTTGGATTATCCCTAGATTATGTTCCAAACATTTTTTCGCTCAAATATGTATTTTTTATTATTTCTTCTATATACATTTTCTTTTTGCTTTTCTAAATACATAGTAAAATTTTCTATGGAACAAGTAAAACCTTTTAAAAAATATTTTAAATTTAAAATATTTTTTTTCTATCAAATCAAAAGAGCGCTGTAACGAAACAGCGCTAAAAGGGGTAGCGTTAATCGGTGTATGCCTGTAAATACTCTATTTTTGCACTGCAGACAAATCAATAGCTGATATCACTCCGAAAATGAGCGGTGTAAGTTATGTTTCTAATCGCACAGGTTTAAATAAAGCAGGGCAATAATCTGTTTGTTGTATATTAGCGACAGTTTCTTGTATATTTGAAAATTGTTTATTTTTAGCGGATTACAATATTTGGTTCAATTTAATTTGTCGACCCTAAATTTATAATGAAAGTTATGTTTTACTATATTTTCTATAAAATTTTGATTTTCCATGCAGGATTATATTTTAAAGTTTTTTTACGCATGAACTACACTATTCACCCTACTGTTCGACTGCAATCAATATCGTACAAACAAGTAGTAGCACAAGTGAACAATAGAATAAATTATATGTCTTAAGTGATAGTCTACTCGTAACATACAACCCATCTTCGTACCCTCATGAAGTCGACTTACTTATTTTTTCTTCAAACTATAAGATGGTATAGAGATATGATGTTAGATTGTGGTGTCAATTGCCAAGATTTCAGTAATAGAGAACTGTGAAGTGTATTAATTACAAGGAATATAACTCATGCATAATCCTTAAACCATCCAACTAATACATCAGAAAAACAAATGATGTATAATGAAAACATTTTTTACTTTCTTTTCACTTCCTATATATATATATATATTATTATATGGAAGCTTAAAGCTACTCGAATTTATCTTATCTTTTCATATTGAACATATATACACAGATATAGTGTAATGCAACATATTAGAAAAGAAAATGAAGAACTTGAAGATAAGAAAATAAACGTATATAGTGCTAATTAGTATAGAACTGTATATAAATTCTCGTCATTCTTTTTTTTTATTTTACAGTGTTATACCGTAAAGTGAATTTATATATATGAAATGAATATATTGTCTTTTATCCTTGAAAGAAATGATCTTTAACATTTTATGCCAACCATATAGCAAAAAAATCCAAAGAGTTTCTGTCGTGTTTTCACATGGATAAAAAAAATGGTTTTTCAATGGATTTATGTCACTCAACAAAAGCTGATTCCACAACGCTCTTTCAAACATTTAAAATGGTTTTACCGTAGGTGTGATAATTTTTTCTCCATTTGCGGATTATTTACGAGGGCGAAACGTTCTGTGGCTTATTTAATAGCAAAATAGTTCTTAGTACAAGTGAACATTTTATATTATTATTACCTGTCCCTGTATTAAAAAAGATGTTGGTGAGAAATTAACGCCATTCACAAAGTATTTATTTAGGGTACTGTACTCAACCTTATTTCAATTTCTTTAAAGATATTCTGGGTGTATTAAT
Source organism: Nephrotoma flavescens (assembly GCA_932526605.1). Taxonomy (NCBI): domain Eukaryota; kingdom Metazoa; phylum Arthropoda; class Insecta; order Diptera; family Tipulidae; genus Nephrotoma; species Nephrotoma flavescens. The sequence goes on from CAKOBK010000831.1 coordinate 51,070, forward strand.
CAATGCAAATTAGCTCGGTAGTTAAATATTTTCCGAATTTTGAAAAAAATATAACATATTTTAAAGAAAACTTAAGCTCAGGCCTTGAACTTTATTATGCTAAAAACGTGTTCTCTAAATTTATACTCGATAGAAAAAATTAATGTGACAAAATATTGCGATAAAATTACAAGACTCTTTCATCAAGAAAATAACCGAGATGCTAGCGGAAACACGCTTTAAGTGTGCAATGAAGAGAAAAAAAGAAAAACATTGAAAATAATAATATAAGCAGCGCGGTTTACAAAAAACAGAATAAGTCGAAGAAACTGAATTAATAGCAAAATTAGATGATTCGATCTCACTCATGTTATTATTATTCTGGGAAGTTCGTGGTCGGAATGCCCTTGGTTGTCCGCTCCAACCAGCACACCACAAAATCATGAGTTGATTTCAGAGGAAAATGAAGATCATGGTTATGTAAGTTAATGTTGAAAGTTTATTATTATAATGAGAAAAAGAGCAGCTAAACATTCTTTAAATACAGAAATCATTAAAATATCGAAGGTGAGAAAATTAATATTATCAAATAACTTAGAACGTAAAGAGATAGCGTTTAAAGAAAAACAGAAATTCGTATTAGAAAACAAAAAAGAGAAAAATAAGGATTTAAAGCGAATGAGGCACAAAAAAATGATAGAAGAAAAATATAAGTTTGAAAAGGAGGAAAGTGCTAGGAGTAGAGAACAATGTAAATGGAAAGGCATAATGACAAAATGAGAACATTAGGAGAAATAATTAAATTAAAAAAACTGAAATTTTTATTTATATTTAATATTTATCTTTTATTTTTTTTATAATTATTGTTAATATTTAAATTTTATATAAATATACAATATTTTATATTTATAAAAATTGTTGATATTTATAAAACAATTATTATTATTTTTTTAAATTAATTAAATTATGTTTTACAAATTGTATTTTATTGTGTTTATATATAAAATATAATATTAAAATAAATAATTTAATTATTATTAAAGTTAAAATGTTTTCATAATTTAATTTCTTTTTGTCTCGCCTAATATTTTTTCAACTGGTACGGATAGTGTTTCTAAATTAATTTCCTCGTGAATGGCTGGCAGTTGATGTTGTTCCTTCCGAAGAATCATCATTATCTTCTTCTTTAAAAAAAAATCGAAGTTATCAATACATAAGTTGTATAAAATACAGCATGATAATATGAATTTACTCATTCTCTGCACAGTAAACAGATCTAATTTATATTGGAGTTGCCAAAACGTTGTTTTAAATTCCGAAAGCTTTTTCAATTTTTACTATAGTTTGTGAATGTTTTTGTTGATTTTTTTTTTTTTTAGTTAAATTGCCTAAATCTTTATACGGGGTTAATAAATATTCTCGTAAATGTTATGCTGCATCTCCCAGTAAATGATATTTTTTACCACATATATTTTGCCCCGCGAAGTGTGTGTTTACAAAGAGAGCCAATAAAAACATCAATAGATTTTTTTTTTGAGTCACAAATTGCTTGTAAAGTAATTAATTTTATGACTGGAAATTAACGTAAGTTGATCTAATTTTATGAACGTACTTTGGCAAAAATTTTTATAATTTTATCAGAAATATCAAACAGAGATTGTAGCAAATTGGTCAAATGGTTAAAGGATGCTGATTTTGTAACGTTAAATAAATTACAAATTTCTCTGTGATATGATAACAAATAAATTGATTATAATTAATATTAATTTTTACCATAATAAAAATAAACATTGAGTTTCTGAAATAATTGCTTTTCGCCCACCATAAGAATTTATTTTATATTGATCGGACTTCTCATACATCTCGATAATTTAGTGTGCAACTATTCGTGATAATCGAAAATTTTTGCGAAACTAATATTAAACAAGTATGTTATAAGACCATAGTTCAAATATTAAGTCATGTTTACTTCGTCATCTGAATACTTCTTCACAACATCATTGACAAAATTGTTGACCCGTTGTTCTAGTGTTCATGTGACTTTGTATATTTGGGCTAAATTACACATTTCATAATCATCTAGATGACGACTAATGACAATTAGGTTCAGGTTCAGGTTTCAGTGGTTTACACTTAGGCCATTTTATTGTCGTACCACGCATTCAGCTGCATCATTAACCCATTCGCCTATTCACCTACTCACACAACTACAGTATACTACCTGCACATTGCAAGCTCCATGTCAACCTGTACATTGACATGGACGGTGGGGCGGCGCTGAATTCTGCACTCCATCAGAGGGTCTTAGTTGTGTTTATTAACATCACCGATTGTAATCGATGATGAAAATTCGATTTGCATCTAGCCTCTGCTGGGATTCGAACCCAGTATCTCCCGGTCCAAGTGCCGAAGCTTTAACCACTGCACCACTTGTCCGGTCAATTATAACCGACACAAATTATTACTCAATATTTTATACAATTACTTTTACACAATTATTTTAAAAAAATTATTTTAATAAAATTATTATAATGAGATAAATAATAATACGAGACAAAACATCACGGTCAACTAGTCAAAAAAAATATATGTAGTGTTGCTTTCACTAATCTAATCGGATTAGCTAAGAAATGTGAAAGCAACAACTTTTGGCTTTAATTTTTAATGCGTTTTAATTTTTCTGTGTTGGTTCATTTTATTAATATTTATTTTAGTTTTTTTTATTTTATGAAATAGATCAAATTAAATTCGGTATTTTGCTATCAAATAACAAATGCCAAATTTTACTAAAAGTTAAATTTTTCGAGAAAAATAGAAAAAATAACGCCTTGCGGTAAACACCATAACCATAAAATGATTTTATTTCCCCTAATCCTAAATTTTTTTTTCTTTACATTCTAAAATCGGCTTTAATACAATGCAATTGTTGTTGTAAAATTTTGAAAGCAACACAGCTATAATGTTTATGTTTATACTTTTGACGTTAACATACTTATGTGTTTGTAAACGTCAAAAAATAAAATTCCCGAAATCTTATTTTTTTTTTTTGGATAAAACTTGCTATAATATTTGTCTCCCTAGGTTACAGTGGTTGACACACCAATTTGGTTGACACACCAGACAACTAAATCATACCACCTGCACATTGAAAGCTCCATCTCAACCTGTACATTGGCATGGACGGTGAGTCGGCGTTGAATTCTGCACTCCATCAGAGGGTCTTAGTTGTGTTTATTAACATCAATTGTAATCGGTGATAAAGATTTGATTTGCATCTAGCCTTTGATGGGGTTCGAACTTAGTACCTCCCGGTCCAGGTATTTGTCTCCATAATAAGAAAAAAATTTCGAATCGATTTACAAAGTCGGGTTTTTTTAAAGGAGAAAAAATTATGTTTCTTAATTTAAAATAAAAAGCAAAATTAAAAAAATGATTAAAATAACCGTCGAAAAATTCGAATAATATAAAGAATTTCGAAGCAAATTGTATTCTGATTGAGGAAATGTTCCACCGATTTCAAGAATATGGGCGCGAGAATGGGTGGACTTTTCCGCATGGGAAATATAATTTGCTTAAAAATTCTTTTTATTATTCGAATTATTCGCCGGCTAACCCTTTGAATTATGATTTATCTGTAATAGAGAGAAAAAATTATATTGATTTATTTCATTTTGTATGACGTTGAATAATGCCATTTCCGCTAAAAAAAAACAAAATTTTTCGCCAGAGTGAGATTCAGAGCGTCCAAAAATTTGTTCAGAAAACGGAACATTTTTTTTAATAGTTGTAAAAAACTCATGAATTATATATTCGATTTTAAATTCATTTATTTTTATGATCACAGAAAATTTCAAAATTACATATATAATATTCAATATTTTTTAAAATAAAGAAACGGAGAAAATAAAAAATTTAATAATTATAATATCAAACTTAAACCATTTTTATGGTTTCTAACGAAATCCAGAGTAACAATTTCTGTCCCGGTTGAGGCATAAATATACATTACATTTCTTACATAACAAATGTGTTCTTAAGGAACAATTAAGTTTTTTGCATCTTGTGCCTTCACTTCTTTGGTCATAAACAGGTGATATTTCGTCATAGTGCACGCCTTTCCACGTCCCTTCCACGTTTGTGATTTGTCGTCGACTCATGTTTAATTAATTGCAATCGAAAATTTAGCAATTCAATTTTTTTTTCAATAAATTTCGTTCAGCTTTGGATTTATATTGTATCCAGCTACTTGTTACAGCCAGAACCACAAAATGAAATGTGATACGTAGTGTCGATTTTTTAAATTGAATAAATATTCTATAATAGCTGATTAGTTGATCTGAAAGATCCACTCCCCCTCCAAAATTATTATAGAGCCGTACAATTTGTGGTTGCTATACGTTACTGTATTTTTTTTGTTAATAGTCCCATCGGCGAATTTATTTCTGCTCTCCAATGCCCACATGGATAGATATTAAGTGGACTTGTTTAATATCTCGCCACTTCACAATGATAACCTTACCGTCCCTTTTAATGAGTTCATCACTCGTGCCACGTCTTTTTGATGTCATGTACCTATCTATTATCAAAAAAGTGTGGGCCTCGTAAACGATTCAAACGAACGGTTTCTACGGAATTAATTTGCTTTTGTTTCAGAATTTCAGTCAGTGGGTATGATCAAAAATAATTACCATAAAAGAGCTTATGACCTCGATTTGTTATTACTCCTTCAATTAGATGTAGCAGCATTGAAGATCCGAATCCAAAATTTGTTTGATTTTCCTCCGATATACCAGTGGATTATTCTTGATATATAATAAAATTAAACGGAAGACCATTTGTGCCACATAGTAAGAATATATTAATGCCCCAGGGGTATAGTTTGCCCTTAATATACTGTTTTACAGATAATTTTCCTTTAAATGGCACAATTTAGACACTTTTTACGGAAAGCTTCGATTATTGGCCGGGTTTTATAAAATGTATTGTCTTTTTTTCATCGTTCTTCGTTGTCGATGAAATGCAGATTATTTTTTAGCTGACTGAAGCGTTCGTGAGTCACCGTGTTTAACACGGTGTCAATCCATGCATTTGAGTTCCAGTATACATACGCGAACGTAAATATTTAAAGCTGCCCATTAAAATGAGAATGCCAAATAATTTTATAAATTCAAGACCACCAGTATTCTTGTAACCCGCAGCATTATTTTGAGCAGCATACAAAATGCTGCTTTTTAAAAAAATTAATTACTGAAATATTCTGTAAAATAAGTCCAGTTCTTCATTTTCGTCACCTTGCTCGTTTTCATATGCAAAATTTATTTCGTTGGTTTCGAAAAATTTAGTGAATATTCTCAAGGAAATGTCCGTTTTTTATGTGCGTTATCTGGGCAGACTTCATCATATCAATCAGATAGAGTTTATCTGCAAAATTTCGAATCGCTCCCATTTCATATTTCGGCCAATTCAGTTAAAGTATAAACCTTTTTATCATTTTTATTTTGGTACTGGTACTCATTTTTTCTCAACCTTAAATTTTTGGTAAACTTTTGAACAAAATGTACCAATTTCGGAACATTTTACATTATGTACCGAAATAAGAACATGACTTTTGAAAAGAAATTTTCCGATTTCGGAACAATAATTTTTGCGACAAATCTAATTTTATTAATTTATTTATTTGGAAATGTTTTAAAAAGTAAAACAATACTTACTTTAAATAAATATCAAATTTAAAACAATTTTCTTTGATTCTACTAAAAGGTACGTTAAAAATATGACTCACTTTTCGAACTATGACAGAAAGGCGTGTTACGTTTGGCACTATTCTGGCTTTCCCTTGGAATAAGGGAATTGTTAAAAATATTTTCATAGCATTATTGTTAAACTTATATTTTTCTGGCCTACTGAAAGAATAAGTTGCAAAAATTTTCAAAACAAAGTTAATTGAGAAGCTTTTGTTTCAAAAAATTTTTATAGGGAAAAATATATTGCCATTAAGCTTTCTTTCGAAAATATTAACACCAAGCTTGTTCCCTTAGTAGGCCAGCAAAATACAATTTAGACAAAAATGCTATGAAAATATTTTTCTCAATCCCTATGTCCAGGGAAACCCAGAAAAGTGCCACTGGTCGAAATTCCGCGCAAATCTGTCAAAATTACGAAAAAATTAAAATAAGAATCATATAAACCGATGAGCGGAATAAGCAACTGAGAGAGAAAAGTAGAAAAGAGAGTTTACGTATATAACATATATTTTACAGATATTATGTCTAAAATATTTGGTTCTGTTTTCGGAACATCATGACTAAAAGGGTTATTCGTTTTATAAAATTTGTTTGCAAGTTTTCTATTATTTTTTCCCCCACTAAAGTAAAAGTTCCGACTGGTTAAATCGTAGCGGATTTATTCCCTTAGTAGGAAAATAAATAAAAGAGAACTTGCAAATATATTTAAAAAAACGATTAAAGTAGCTGGCGCAAAATTCGAATAATATAATGAATTTAAAAGCAAATTATATTTCTCATGTGGAAATTTTCACCCATTTTAAGAATACGCGCCCTGGAACGTCGAATTGTGAAATTCACTATGCGCTCAAAGACTATTTGTTGTCTAAGGGTTTTTTGTTTCGAATAGTTATTGGAGATAAAAAATGAATTTATTATTAGAATTCCAAACGGAAAAAAATTCCGGTAAAACTTGGTAAAGCTGCTCCACCGCAACCAAAGCAAAATATTCCTTGCAATCTGGTTATACTCTCTATTTGGTGTACCTTGTCATGCTATGTACCTTTCAAATGTTGTTGTATATTATGAACTGCTGGAATTATGTAAAACTATATCAGGGCAATGTCTACCGATGACAACTATTACGTTTGAATCGAACTATAGAGCGAGCTATAAATTTTGATTCTACCAAAAGTTTTGCTACATTTTCTAGAATCGGATGGGTTATGAAAATAATTGATTGCCTCATATAACATAATATGTTATGTATAAATGAGTTAACTATGTACAAGACGGAAACTTATAAATATTATAAATTTATAAATTTAATTTTCTTTACAAAATTTGTTCAATATCGTTAAAAAATATAACAGTTATAAATAAAACTTTTTAATTAATAATAACCAAAACAAAAAGAAATTAGTTTAAAAAATAAACACATTAGCAAAAAATCCATAAACAATAAAAAATCCGTGAAGCAAATACTAAAGATTTTACGAATCCTTTAGACATTTTGCGAGACGCCTAAAGATTGCAATAGACAAGTGATATTCAAAATTTTATATAGCATGTCCGAGAGATGTCTATTCTTTGTTTTTCTGTGAGGGTCATTAGGATACTTTATCTTAGACAGTTTTTATTTCAAAAAAAAAAAATATAAAAATTTTGATAGGAAAATATTAATTATTAAAGGTAACTTAATTATAAAGCTATAACGAAATGTCAAAACTTTTAACTGGTGATTTTAAAAGTGTCAAGTTTTATCAAATTATTTAACAACTCCACAAGTTTTTAAAAAAGTAATATTTTGGTTTAGTAATAGTCTATATTTTGGGAGACGGTAATTATTACAATTTCGAGTAGCTCTGTTGGTTAATTCAAGATTAGTAGTCAAATTTGTTGCTTGTGTACAATCATAATAACGTACTTACGCTCTACGAGTCTGAGACGGTCAACCTGTTAACCGCAGTCACGGGCAACATTTGAAAGAAATAATCTTTAAAAAATAAATGTAAAAAATGTTTTTTTTTATGATAATAAAGAATTCTCGATAAAATTGAATTATTTGTTTTTTTATTTTTGAAAAAGTACTTTAAAATGAATCACCCATTTGCTCTAAGTGATTTTTTATTAACATTTGAAGATAATTTAGTAAAAATTGCTAGCAGAACCTGATATCTTTGTTAAATAAATTAGATGCGAATTCAGATAGTAAGTCAGGCGTTCATGAAAATATCGAGCCTCTCGTCTTAACACTCCTATAAAAAGAGAAATTTTTATATATGAATCTTTGTCTATGAAAAGGGGGCTTAGGAGTCTATTGAGTCTAGGAAAATTATTATCCAATTTTTTGCCGAATCGATCATTGGGGAACACCACAATGTATATTAGATTTCCTAGATGTGCAATTGCCGATTTTCACATAGTCCAAAAACAATCTTATATGAGTCCAAAAAATATGTGTTGTTCGAATACAGACCGGTGTGAAGTATTCAACGTTAATAAAAAGTTAAGCTACACATTTTTACGAAAAGTGTATACTCAAAATGTGTATAGATATACAAATTTTCAAAAAGTGTAGCTTCAAAAGAAAAACAAGTTTGGAATCCAAAACACTTGGTTTAATAAAAAATATTAAAAATCAACAATAAATATTGAGAATCACAGTACTAAAAAATAAGTTTACATACCTTTTTACAGATTTTTTTTAAGATTTTTAATTCAGAAGATCTTCGGCGCGCATGGTTCCGCACTCGGTGTTGGATTTAGTGTTCTCATGATGGAATGCTATCTAGAACTAATAGAAAAAATTCTAAAGTAATTTGTATGTTTGCATTTGGATTAAATGAATTTGGCCAAAGATGCTTTCACGTGCAGGACCATATCGCCAGCAACCAATGATTGATGCCAAATGAAATGATCCCAATTTATATAAAAATTTAAGCATACATTTTCTACTCGACCAATTCATTCAAGGTTACCAGTATTCACAATCTCAAAGTTCTAATAAAAAAAATCACATGCGGTGTTTTCGAATAAATATAACTCTGGGACCTAGGATACCTACACACTTACTTGACTAATATCTAACAGATCGATTATAAATTTTGTATCGCTAAAAAAAAAATATTTTCATGTTTATTTGCAAATACCAATTGAATGAATTGTGCACAGTTGTCAATGAGCCGAATAAATGTCCATGCCAAATCTCCAATATAGCAATTTTAATTAGGGAAACTCATCCGGAAGAATTCCAATATTTATTACATGGTTTAATAATAAATCCTCATACTTAGACATTCCGTGTAATTGACTTTTACAAAAAATAGAATAACGAATACCATACATCAGGAAAAAACCTAAGATAAGTCTCATGCTATCTCCATATACTCTAACGACAATCACAAAAGAACTGGATGCAAAATAAAGCACAGTTATTTCAAGTTTTTATCTTTCGAATAAATGGGATCTGTGCTCGTATATAAGTGTATGTATACCTACTTTGCACAGAACTTAAATAGAGCCAAATATATATAGAAACAACTTACAACTATGAGAGTAGATAAAATTGAAACTCAGAAAATCGTGACTTTGCATATCATCTTTTAAATTAAAGTACAAAAACAATAATACGCTAGCATGGAATATAATAAAAAACTTTACGAAATTGTTTTTGTTCTGCAATTTTCCCTTTCCTGTTTTTTCCAATTTCCGTATTTTTTTTTTGCATGTGTATCATCCCCTATATTGAGTGTCATTATATAGTTTTGTATATATCGTTCGCTTAATGCTGAATATTATTATAGTAGATGGAAAACTATTCAAAATTCTAGAAAAATATAATAAAATCTATAATCTTCAGATTGAAAGACTATATACTAAAAAAAAACAAGGAAATAAAAATAATAATATAATGATAACGGAAAAATGATAAAAAGGCACACACATCGAACACAAAAGGAAAATGATGATGAAGACAATTATGCGACACCCAAAAATTTTGCCTTTAAATTTTTGATTCCGCATTTCTTTACAAAACAACAACCTAAAAATTTATTGTCCGATCGACAATAAAAAAGGGGCAAATCAATTTTTTTTCATGCGTCCGTTGTTGTTTTATTCTATAAAGCTTTTTTGACTTAATATAGTACTTACGTATGGTATTATATTTTTATTACTAATAAAGATTGTATAGTATATGAGCTTCGTCAATAATCGTGGTGCCTAAATTACCATAATACTCGTATATTCTGAAACCTATTTTAGATGACAAATGTTCGCAAAAAAGCTCCTGTCACTCTCGGTGAACCGATTTTTGCCACAAATCACTACGAATCAATCCGTGTAGGCTTTACAATTATCGATTTTTTGTTTAAAGCTGTCTTTTGTCAAAAATGGTGATCTTTTTTTTTTTTTTTTTTTTTTTTTTTCAAATACCACGCCATAAATTTATTTATTTATTTATTTTTTAAATCTTTATTTCAATAAATTTTGAGACAAAGTAGAGCTCCTTTAGACTTTATGTCTGTAGTGGAGCAATTTATAAAAATAAAAATTAACATTTAAAAAATATAGTTAGTAGGGCAACCTACAATATGTTCTTAAAAATAGGTTTTAAGCTCTTAAAATATGCTTTAAAAATAATTATTTTTTCTGCAAATAATGTTTCTTAAACTATCAGTTTAGTTAGACCAATAATGTTTAGGTGCTAACTAAAATAATATGTAGGCCTTCTTCCAGAAACGAGCAAAATAAGCATCGATACATGCTTACGTTTTCAAATTTCATTGTTTTATTTCAAAATTCATTTAAATGTCCTAAAGGATAAAAAATTAAAATTCAATAAAGTAAGAGGCTTCTTTAGTTTTTAATTAATGTTTTCATTGCAATAAATAACGAACATTTCACCTAAATTTTCAAACAAGAAGCTATGTCTGTTGGAGCGGAGAACACTTTTATACATTGAAAAAGTTCGTTCGACATCAACGGAAGTGGTCGGTGCATTTTTAAAAGTCAATATTTCCCAAATGGTGTATTTTTCTATTTTGCTTCTTGTGGTACTCTTGGATATGTTCTGTGAAATGTTGGACAATACTGCGAATCCGGGATTTTTTTCTATCACGATGGTAAATTTTACTTTAACAGAATCAGCTACGTCACCTTGCACACAATTTATTTTTTTCACAGCTTCCTCCACTATTTGTAGTTGCAACAACCAAAGAACTTTCCAATTTTGTGATGGATGTATCGAGGAAAGTATGATTCGTTGTGATGAAAATTATATCGTCCTTTACCGTATTGTCATGAAAAAGATCTTTTGCAATTTTTATTGAAGCTGCTTCTTCATCGTCCAGTGCATCGAACACGGCAATCATATTTTTGAAGTTCTGAGAGCGAAATCCTCAACGAGTGACTATTGGCTGTGGAGGAAGTGCAAGGAGATTTTTATAAATCTCGAAGGTGCTTTTAAAAATACCCTTTTGATGTTGGATATCAAGCGGTCAACCTTAGGATAAAACCCTCTTATTTGTTCACAAACACGGTACTACGATCAATCCGTTATGGAAGGGATCAACTAAAAGATAAATTTATATCTTCAAACATGCAATTTTAATGCGACAAAATCATGAAATTCTAGTTAATTTGGGAAAAATCAAATATTTTTCCACAAAGTTTGTAAATATTATGCAAAATATGCTCTTATGAGTGAAATATGCAAATATACTACTTTTTGGTAAAATATGCAAAAATATGCACTTACAATAAGGGCTTAAAATACTTAGATTTCTATGAAACGGATTTATATCATACACATTTTTATTTCGTGTACTGGAATAAAATATGTTATTACATATTTTTGGTTGCCCTAATAATTAGGTTACAATTTTTAATGAATAAATACTATTTATATACAAGCTCAGTTTTTATTTTAGTTATAATGTAAATTTATTCTCCGGCTCATTAGGATATAGTATAAATGATTAATTTCATTACTAAAAGTATTGCTCAATATTATCAATGCTAAGCAGCCAAATTCGAACTTCCCTGAAAAATTTATGTTTCTGCTCCAATGGAAGCATTTTAAAGCGATTCGGTAAAAGATGAAACAAATACGGCGCCATGTATAAATAAAACCTTCTAAACTTCTCATTACTACAACGAAGACCGGCAAAATTGTTTAGATCCCCGCTTAAATTTGGGAAAACTGCGATCAGTACTGACTCTTAGTCGTTTTTTTTGTAAATCGTATATTTTTTTAAATATTTTCTAGAAACTAATTGGCTCTTGATGAAGCCAATTCTGTTCGACCGATTTCGGTAAAAAACTAGGATCTCATAATTTACGGAAAAAGCTTAGATATGAAGTTTCTTTCCGACACAAATTAAACACAGTTAAACGAAAGTAAGACTACGTATTGAAATTTAAGGTCACCTTTAATTAGCAAAAACATTGCTCAATTATTGTATCACTGTACCTATAGTAAAAAACCTAGGCATTGTATCAGAACCATCTATGATTTTAAAGAGCCGTTATATTAAAAAGAGAGCTTTAAATAGAGGGGAAGCTTTTATTGAGTTACTATAAGAACCCGTGGTAATTGGAACATTTTTCAACACAATTTATGAATGAATTAAACAAATCATCTAAATTTTAATTTTCTATTTTTAATAAAATATTCAACAAACACATATTGGAAAATCAGCCACCATAATGTAGTATTTAATTATTAAATTTAAACTAAAACGGAGCATAAATTTAATAATTTTTTATAAAAATGAGCTTTCCGTTTAGTTGTGTTGGTTAGTAAAGTAAGATAATACAGGATGTTACCGCGGATATCTATTAAAACCAATTTACAATTTAACGTATTTAGTAAATTCTGGTCCCATGCACATCAGAATTTTTAAAATGAACGATGGATTTAATAGCAATGCGATCACATTTATAACAAAAAAAAAATTGTGTTAGACTAATTTAAATGTTTTTGCGTTATCTCAACATAATATAATTCAGTTTTAAAATATGCTTTCCCTGAATATTAAATTAATCATTCTTTTTGAAAATTCTAACGAAGCATTGTTGTTTTTATATACAAAAACGGTTCTAAAAAACTATTAAAATACACTGGTTGATATGAAAAAGTACAAAAAGCTTCCCCTCTATTGAAAGCTCTATTGAAATATTTAAGAGGCTCTGATTGTCTGCCTTTTCGAAAGCTTATTTAGAAAATTCGTAGACAAGTCAATTATTTCAAGCTCGTTTCAATAAAACTTCAAATTTACAAGATCATGCTCATTCGGAACAGAAAAAAAATATCTCTCCAGACAATCAGCTTATCTTACCCTGGATAACGATAAAAAGAGAAAACCGACCAAATAAAAGATAGGGTACCTACTATCTTGACAACTGAACTAACCAGCAGAAATTGCTGGTTCAAAAATTCAAAAAAGGGCAAAATTTACATAGTCTTCTATTAAAAGGTGAAACTGTGTCCCGTATATTGAAATTATTCAAAATAATTCTTTGGAAATAATTTTTTGATCAGCAAGATTTCTATTTTTTCCAAAATTTGAGAAGTCTTTAAATAATAAAAGTTATTGTAGTAGATCAATAACACTAACCATGAACAAATTTCGTACCAAATATTATAGTAAATTAATTAGTTAAAATGTTCAAAGTTATAGAGGTCTCTATAGCATTAACAGTAAAATTTAGTAATTAAAAATTTGTTAATAAAAAAAATGTTTCTTCTAAACTTGCTGTCGAACCAACAAGATCCGAATCCAAATACTGTAAGAAAATAAAACTTATATTGTAACTGAACAGTAGAACCCATATTTTATTGAACGAGTTTAATTGTAAAGCAAGCCATCAGGAAGGATAGAAAAACATATCAGATTTCCTGCGAGATTATAGGGTAACAAAGTGGTACTATCCCGTACATCTATCCTAAAATGAAATGCGAGTGGATTTAACGCATGCAAAAAACAGAGTCTTGTTGATACTTTGTAGCAATGCAGCATCGTGGGATTGAATGTTAATATGAATAATTTACCAGGCCATTAGTGTGCAAATAACAATGTAAGATGATTTGCACTTTATATGAAGGTTAATTTTGAAGGTCTTCGTTTCTTAAGTGAAATGCTATTTTGCCCGATGTAGTGAATTAGAGAAATAAAGTACCATCAGTCGAAATGATTTATTCAAACATAATTGATCTTGCTCATTCTCGGGGAAGCTGGATTCTAAGGTTTTGGTATACTCGATGTAGAGGAATTGTTTGAAGAAAGGGAAATGTCGAATTCCGAGGACGGAAATAGTAACGAAAATGCCGTAGACCAATTTACATCTCCGATAGCGCAAATATCGTAGACCAATTTACACCAAAATTAATTGGATGTAATGTCTCTCAGTGGTTCCGACAAAAGTCGGAATCGAATAAATGTACCAAAGAAATCTTGATTCCTGGAGTATATTCCGTTAACTAATTGATCCGTTTGAGTTTAGCTATCAAATAAATGCATTTTGTATTTAAATTAAAATTAGAAGCATCTAGCAAACTAGAATCTCTAGCAATGGATGGATTTACTTCCTGCTTGTTATAATTGTAATTTAATTTTATGTGTGTAAATATTATTACTGTTGCTCGAGCTAAATTAAAGTATTTATTTATGTATAGTCAGTTCCTGCATGTAATAATCTGTTTTTCTAATCTGCAGTTTATTTGTATTTGTGCAGTATATTCCGTAAAATATTGATTTATTTGAGTTAAGCTATCGAATAAATGCATTTTGTATTAAATTAAAACTAGAAAAAAATACTTATGACAGTGACGCTGTCTTTTACATTATGTAAATTTAAACCATTATTATTCAAATTATTTTCTACAAATAAATGAAATAAATAAAGACGAAAATATGGTTTGCTCTTTTAGTCTTTAATGCTTATAGGTGATTTCTGGATTTAATTAATTTTACATAATTTTGGGGATCCAGTTTAATTTTGTTTATGGTCAATTGAACTACTTAGTTTATTGAAAGTTCAACTCATAATAATAAAGTTTTATTGCAGGAAATGTACCATTACATATGGGTACTTAATTGATTATTAAATTTTTTTCAGGATGCTGTTTGTTGAACTTTTATACCATAAAACCAAAAATTGTTGTGCTGTCTTGTGCCTAACAATTTACTAACTATTGACTTCTTATGTGTCTGTAACCGGGTCAAGTCTATCATATCTAACAACATTTACTGTCCCTCCATTTTTTATATGTAAAAGGGGTGTACGGTAGGCGTATCTGGGATCCCTGCTTAGTCTTAGCCGTACATTCTACAATTTAAATTAATTTTAATTTTTTGAATTTACATAACTTATTTTTTTTTTTTATTTTAATATTAAGCACAATGAATTTGACAGTTGCCGTTGAATTGCAATAAATTTATAAATTCTATGATTAATATTTAAATGATTTTTTATTAAAATTAAATTTAGAATTTTCTCGTTTCGTTTTTCTTTATAATCAACTAAGCTTACTTTGTTTAACATATTTCTAGAGAACGCATTTAAGGATGAAACTCATGAAGCAGCAGCATAATGATGCGTGTAATGGTGCAAAATCATAATTACAGCATAAATATGGAATATTTTAATCAAACAAATCAAATATTTTGTTATTTTAATAGAAAAGTTTAAGTTTAAGGAAATTATATTGAATGAAGTGGCAGCTGTTGTGGCATCAATAGGTTCCACATCCAGCAGCATCAATTTACTGCTCTTTGCTGCTAATCATAACTTCGATAAAATTGATACAATTCGGTATTACTTCAAAAACAAAATAAACTACTGCGCTGGATCGTTTGGAATATGCTATGCGGCTTTTGATGTCAACGGAGACAATGCCATATGAGGAAAGCTTCCTAATTTAAATTCATGGAAGTGGGTTATCGCAGCCAACGATTAGTAACACGGTGCATTATCTTTAAGTGCAAGAACACTTTTTGGAGTTTAATCTTTGAAATCCGATTTTCATATATAGTCCAAGATACACAAATTAGGTGGGTAGCAAAGTCAAGTGTTAACAAAATGTGAAGTCATTATGTTGCCCATTATTTTGTTTCCGTGATAATTAGTTTTGGTTAAATTATCATTCAGTTTAACAACCATAATCCCGACAAACAATTTGAGTGCAATAGTCTGTGAATGTTCCCTTCATGGACACAGAAAAGCGGAGAAAATGTATTTCTGCTTGCTTATTCTCTCTGAAACAAAATTTATTACGTTGGAAAATTTTAACAAATATTGTGGCCTAATTGGGTCTATAAAAAAACTAAATAAACAGGACATTCTCATTTTGTTCTCTCGTTTCCGTTTTATTTTTGCAATGTGCTATAAGACGAGAGAGCCGACCAACTTTATGAGTACGAGGGACCATAAATATTCCCATTATGGACACAAAGTTTACCGTGCGCCCGTAAATATATTTACTTGTGTTCCTTTTGTTGTAGCAACAAAGTATCCTCTCATTCTGCTCTCAGCTCTTATTGTTTATAAGAATTTTCTTCAATTAGTTATTTTCAATCGCAGTGTGATCAGATTATAAAATTATAAACCACATAGTAGGAACAGCAAAGCATTTTTTAAATAATATTTTTTAAACGTGTTGTGAACATCATTTTAACAAAAAATTACGAAACTACATTTAATCAAATTATTTTAATATTACGAGTAATAAGTTGAGTTATATTTTCAAAATATTATCTGTGGTTCTTGAAAATAATTATTTTCTGTTTTAGTATTTTCTATGTTCGCTATTTTGTTTTTTTTTCATCCGCTTTGGCGTTTTATCAGCGAGTCGCTGGTACCTACATATTATCGGTGCACATAATAAAGAGGGTAATCATAATAATTAACAATTATTATAATTAAATACATATATTAAATAGGTAATTGACAGTTCGAGTAATTTTATTAATAAAAATGTATCTGATCACTAATGTTTCACGTTTTCTTTACATTTGCACTGACTTGTCTTCATTCTTCGAAAAAATGATGATCATTGATAGATAGTCTATAATCATAATCATAGATTCTAGCGCGGGAGATTTCGTCAGATACTTAACAGATGGAAATAAAGGTTAAGTTTGAAATTTAAAAATGTGTAATTTTTTATATTGTTTTTTTTCAAATAATTCTTTTTATAATATGTACAATAAAAACACAAGATTGTCAATTTTAAAAAATTATTTATAGCATTTTATTACTACTTTTTTAGGTTATTCGGTCAGATACTTGTAACCCGTGTATCAGTCTGTAACAATCTATTGTGAATTTATAAATTAGTATGCGCCTTCATTTAAAAAAAAAAAATCAATTTGATTTCGCGTACTGTACATCAAGTTTGAAATCCAAATTAAACGAAAAATAAAACGGGAAAACCGGAAAGAGACTACACCGGTGAATACGAAAACGAAAACAAGATGTGAGGGGATAGATTTTGAGAATTAGTTGAGCAGTTCGGTCGTAAGCGTACAAATAAAAACACTAAAATTAACTAAATTATGAATAAAAATAAAAAAAAGTCAAGTACACAAAGTTTGGTTAGTGAGTAAAGTAAAACTTAGAATACAAAAAAAAAAAACTTATGTGAAAATAATGTTAAAAATGCAATAATGATTCATTATAATAAATTTGTAAATTTCATAAAATAATAAATTTGTTAATAAATAATAATAAAATAATAAATAAGTTTAATAAAACGCTTATGGACTAATAAAAATGTTAAGTTGTTTTTAATTTCAAAATCTTAATAAAATAATTAATGTTCAGGCGTAGACATACTTCTAAATTTTATGTACCTATGTATAACGGAAATATCATAAAGTTTTAGTGAATCCATTTTATCCATTTTATTCACGTATCGGGTTCGATTATAATAAAATTATATTTCAAATTTCAAAGTGCTACGCGATCATACTAGTGTGCGAGCATATACAATCATTAATAATAATAATAATTATAATATCTACGGCATGCAGTTGATTTCTAAATGTAATATCTAATTATAATATAAACCTATATAAGCGCAAGTGCCCAACTTAAGATCGAACCACGGTTAATTAATCCTATAACATACCAAACCACGGAATATACATATATAAAAACGAAACGAAATTTAAATCTGAGGAAGCGCAATTTCTTATGGCAACCGAATGGATTTACCGGAATTAGTGATCAAACGAGTGACGTCATAATCAACCTGGAGGAAAACACAACAACATTGAGGGTCCTTCTATCACACGGTCGTCTAGTTGAAATTGGTGACGTACAAAAATATATTATTACATATTTTCATTTTTTTTTAATTCAATATTTATCATTTTCTTATATACATATCTATATATATATATATATTAGTATTATCATTTTCTTGCTACAATTGGTAATTCTTTGTTTTTGACTCGATTGTTCTGCTATTGATTATCAATTATCATACATGTATTCGCTTATTAGTTGTAGAGTTCGTAATTAAGTACCAACAAATTGTTTTCTTATTATTATTAGTTAGCGGTACTTGAGTTTTTTTTTTAATCGGTGAAATTCGCAATAACAAAATTATATATATAACAACAAATTTTCCCTCCTATTTTGCATAGCATCTTTTACAATTCCTATTATTTTTGTGTAATTAATATAGAAACACCATGATAGTGTAAAGTACAATTAATAATGGGATGATTGATTGTAGCTGCGAAGTGACTTAACCTTTATCAAATTTTTTAACGAATATAGCACACTTAAAGTATATATTGTAAAATGGCTTTCTACACCAGTTACGACGATGCAACCCCCCTAACCACTGAACGCTACCCGCATGACATAAGTGTGCGACATGGTGTAGGATTGACCCAAGGCCATTGGTTACAAGTCCTTGGCAAAGACACATGTCTTTACGAAATAAAGTCACATGTCAGTACAATGTCTTTACCAATAAAGTACACATGTCACTACTTTTTATTAACAAATTAGTACACAAGTCAAGACAATGTGTCCCTATCTACTAATAATCAAATTTCTCTCTTTTCACTTTACTCTCTTTAAAGAGAAAAAAACAATAAAAATTGATTACGATTTTTTTCCCCATAAATACTTTTTACCCAGGCATATTCCACCAAATGTTGTTCCCTCAGTCGATACTTCTACTTACTTAGTAGGACATTTACCATTGGACACATTTCAGACCCGATGTGGAAACATGGTTTGTCGGGAATAATATGTTGCACCATCTCAAATTGCATTGCGTTTTCCTTTCGTATGAACTCGAGAAACTCTGGAGTTTCTATTAAGTTGTCTCTCTTCTTCCATTCTGTGTTCAGGAGTCTCCTGAACAATAACCTGATTCCGGTCATTATTATTTGCATATGTGAATCATAGAGCTCCATTTCTTCCTGACATAGCTTTGCGTAAAATTCTATCGTTTTATCGATATCTTAATTGGATTCGAACTATTATCTCCGGTACATCATACTGCCTTCATTTTCATCGAAAATGCCCAGAAATTTCAAAACTGTCAGAATATCAGTTTCTTCAATCCTAAAACGTAACCATTTCAATCTTGTATTCTGTTAACTGTGTTCTAAGATCATAATTTTTCTATTTTGTAATTTTTGAAATTTTCCCGTTTTCTTACTTGTCGGACAAGTAGTGTTAGTTCTTTTAATGTTTATAAAATTTGTTGTCGCTGTTGTGGCCAGTAGGTAAATAAACAACAGTCACTGCCGTCTTGAGCATGGATTCACGCAACAGAAACCAATCAGCTCCTTGACCTGCCATTTCAACCGATTGAGTACGTTGACACTAAATTTCTTTGCAGCAACGATAATATCGAAGTTAGAATTCTCATTCATATAATCTCGACTAGTTTCTGTTTCAGTTTGCTGATTCCTATGTTGGTCTTATTGCTGTAATCTTCAACGTACTGGACGCATGCATTTTTTCAGTGATTAATTGGCAATCTATGTTGGACTCAAACACGTTTAATTTAAAATGATTGAAACAATGTGCCGTTCCGCTGAAGGTAGCTCAACGTCCTATAATGGAATTCGACTATTGATAACCATTCAGACGATGCGTATAATTTTTAATTTTGAGTACATCTGGGAATGCTGAGTACAAACACGCGGAAAAATGTCTGGTTCATGTTTAAAAAAAATATTTTCAACTAAGACCAGCAACTTTTGCATACGTAGCCTTATCCAGGATCACGGATCAAGAATGACCCTATATTGTATCTACTTATGAGTAACAATG
Source organism: Nephrotoma flavescens (assembly GCA_932526605.1). Taxonomy (NCBI): domain Eukaryota; kingdom Metazoa; phylum Arthropoda; class Insecta; order Diptera; family Tipulidae; genus Nephrotoma; species Nephrotoma flavescens. The sequence continues at coordinate 71,082 of CAKOBK010000831.1, forward strand.
TAGATCAGGAAATTAAACGATGTCTCCATTACGAAACGATTTACCCGGCTTTCTAGTGTCCATCTTCGGCTATTGTATCTCAAAAAAATCAGTATGTATTATCAAATTCTCCGGTCACATGCGCGGTGGCTTCCGTGGTAATATAATAATATAAAAATCACACGTAATAATGTTATGAGAAACTTGGCTCCATAACGAGGAACAGGTCGAATTTAAATCGCCTAACAACAATATCGGCCTATAGATCAGTTTTCCAAAATTGAAGAAAATATAACTATTTTTGCCAAAAAAATGTGCCAGAATTCAACATTTTTTCAGTTTATGTCACTTCAATACCAGTAAGCGACATATGCTTTACAAACATACAAATAAACATAATCATACATGTGGCCTGGTATATGAAAAGGGGGCATGCGAAAACAAGTTATCGAGAAAACAGCTGTTAAAAGTAAAACATCGTTGCGTCAGTTTCTCATTTGTCTGCGTTGCTTGTAGATCGCGTTGATCGTAGTTAATCGCGTTAAGCTGACTTTTTAAATGTTATCATTGTTATCGCGCCGGCCGTCTTTTTCGTTATCGAGTTAATATAATCGTTTCTGGTGGTACCAAGTTTTCTGTTCATTTTTAGCAAACTTTTCCACAAATTATGACTTTTTGGTTTTCTCAAAATGTGAAACTCATACTCTATCGAATCGGCAAAAAGTGGAAAATGATTTTTTGACACTTAAGCCCCTTTTCATAGACCAGGTCACATATGTATGTTAATTTAGAAGACAATTAACCGTTGCTAATGTTCACGCCGCCGTTTTTTGCGAATTCTTAAACGAAACATTATTTTTCATCGAGAAAACGATAAATTAAAAGACAAAACTCTTAAATTAACCCAGATGTGTGTATTTAATTTGCAAAAGTGCCTAATTTCACCATGCAATGAAGTTTTTCGGTTCCCTACCATGTCAAAAACTTTTCATGAACTTGACCCTATAAAAACCATTTTTCTAAATTATCAATGACAATGTACAATTAATTTAAAAATCAAAAAAAAATCGTTAATTACATTATCTAGAACTGATTTTAAATTATCGACTAAACTATATTAACACTTTGTTGGTAAATCCCCAGGTTTCCGGTCTACAATTTAATTACTTTCCTAAGTTTATCTGGCTTTTGCCTGGTGGCAGCTTCGGTGGGGGCGGATTTGCAATATGGGGATTTACAAACAATACTCTAAATGTTCAGCCGAACAGTTTACTAACAAATAATTTTTTGTAATTTTATATGTCAACAACACGAATCATAGATAAAACGTTTTTAATGCAAGGTGAGCTATTGACACGTTTTAGCATAAGTTGATTCACTTTTTTGTATAAATTTATGTACGCTGATATAGCAATATTTTTTTTATATATAAGGTAGAAAGAACGATAAAATAAAGCAGAATTACTTTCACACTATTTAAAGTTATATCTCTTATTAATTGGAGCTGATTTATTTCAAAAATCAAATAAGCAACAAATATCTATCCTTTCAAAGGCACTAGGAGAAAGAGTGGTATTTCGAGGTTGATGATGCGTTTTTCGTAGTATTTTAGGTTTTTTTTAAGTAATCACTGTCTGTATTTTGTTTAACAATTCGTCCTAGACACCAAGTAGTTGTAGGAAGATTCGTGTCTTTGATTTAGACAATAACATCTAATTTTACAAAAGGTTGTTGGAGGTTCCATTTACTTCGCCCATAAGTAATCGTTAGACGAATGCTTTCAAAAATCTTCTAGAATTTTTTGAACAAATTTCCAGCACTGCCTTGGGGTTATGTTTTCCTTTAGTAGTTCTGGTGCAGCGATTAATGAATCTCCCATCAAAAAATGAAGTGGTGTTAGTATCATATCATTTGGATTGGCTGACATTGCCAATTACTCGCTTGAGATGATGTTTCATTGACTTGACAGCTGGTTTCATAATAGCCCTCCGAAATGTGATGCTGAAGGTGGTATAAGGTGTCATGTCGTACCATCATTTGCTAACGTGTCTTTAAGTTGTGGAATTGCTTGTTTAATTGATTTAGCCATTTTGTTTGTGAATATTGATCGAATTTCGACAAAGTAAGTTCAATTATCTGACACGATATGTCGACAGAGCCGATGAACCCTTTGAAAGCTGCCACGAATGCGATCGTAGTCTGATCGCTTACTATTTCTTAGTGTATTACCTTGGTTGAAAATCAAACGAATACTACAGTCTATACCTTGTAGGATTTCATGACTCTTCCTTGTGAAACTCGAACATAATTTGCTATTCCTTAGGTGACCTACTACTCGAAGTAAACCGTGTTCATTGCGATAAAAGAGTTGAGACACAGGATGCTGGTTTTTGTTGACACTGCTCCGTGTTTGAGTATATCGTTAATTTCATCTTAAAATTCTAGTTGCTGGACTATTTTGCATAGCTGTTCTTGTGTTTCTTGAAGCTTCTTAACTGCTGGCATGACACATTGTCGTGTGTTGTCTTGTATTCTATTACACCCCTTGATGAAACGTCGGTAATAGCAGATAATGCGCGAATTTTGTTGTGGCCAGTTTTGGCTTAGTGCTGCCTATCATAAACTGATTTGTTTTCTGTATGTTGGACTCATGCCTCTGGACGCACAATCCGCAGGGTTTTCCTTTGAATTTACGTATCGTCATTGGTTTGGGCATGATTTTCCTTGAATTTCCAAAATTATGTATTATGTATTTGTAACGCTTCTTTCAGCTAAAACAAAGGTAGCACCTATCAAAACTATTTGTTCTTTCCTAAGACTTAAACTATGTGCAGCTCTGCTACTCACAAAACTAATGGAAAAGGTAACTGACGACATAGCACAGTGGTTAAAGCTTTGGCGTATGAATCGAGAGGTACCTGCAAAAGGAAATTTTCATCAGCAGATTACGAACTGTGATTAAAAGAAACACAACTTCAACCCCATATCGAGGTGCAAGACTCATGGGCCGGGCCGACCCATCATCCTTGTGCAGTATAGGCTGGCATGGAGCTATGCATTTCACATATGGTAACTTGAATCGGCCTTAAAGCCGTATAGGTCCTCGATTTCGCAGATATGCGTAACGTCAGACGGAAAAATAAACTGTGAAAGACGCGTGAGTGCTTTTTCCTAAAAACAGATAGCATGGAATAGCATCGATTAAAAAAAAATAATGGAAAAGGTAGTGGAAGCTCTACGCATATCAAACATAGAATCAAAATTTTGGACAGATCCTATGATCACTCTAGCTTGGATTCAAGGGCGACTTCACAAATATAAAAAATTTGTCGCTAATATTTACCGTTTTCAAAACATAAGAAATGTTACGACTTTTGACAGAAATTAATAATTTTTTACCCTGACGGATTGATTAAGTTATTTCACTTAACCTCATATTTAAGTTTTTTTTCATAAATAAGGGCACTCCAACTTTGTGATTTTTGGCCGAAATCGGTTTACCGGAAGTGGACATTTCCATGGAATCTTTTCCGGTTTTTGCAAATATTTTGAAAAATATTACATTTACGTGAAATCAGAACATGATCTATAAAAGATTTGTAAAGGAATTAAATCAAATTTTGTTATCAACCTATATCTCGATAATAGCTTATATTTTCATATCGACATGACCTTGAACATAATATTATCCAAAGTAAAATTTTGGGTTATTCTGGATAACAGCCAGATAGTGTTTTTAATCAAAGTGAGGTTACCAAGACTTTGGGGATGTTTGGTTTCGAACTAATGAAACATTGAATTTTTTTGTATTTAAAAAATTCGGTCGTCTCATCACCTTGATTAAAAACACATCTGGCTATTATCCAGAATAACCCAAAATTTCACATTGAAATCGCATGTATGCGTTAAATACAATAAAATTCGAGTTTACGAAGGGGTTGGGAATTGCGTAGCGAATTATTAAAATTCGCTAAGGCATTGTGATTACACTTTTATTAGTTCAAAGTATTTCCAAAAATTTTTGTAGTTTGGTCACTGCAGTCTGATGAGACGACCGAATTTTTTAAATACAAAAAAATCAATGTTTCATTAGTTCGAAACCAAACCTCCCCAAAGTCTTGGTAACCTCACTTTGATTATTATCCAAAGTGTTTTTTTATATTCAGACTATGTCCGACTTTTTGACAGATATGTGAACATTTAGTCGGGAAAAAATTGTCGTATGCACTTAAATTTGATTAAAATGACGGATCTGGACTCAAGGATGTAATATTGTATTTTGATTTATAAAATTAATTCAAAACAAAGTTAAAATAAAATAAATAAAATTGAGTTTTCATTTATATCTTTTTTTTATTTATAGCGTAATCATAAATCTTTAAATGACAACAATCACAATTTTTAAATCAAAATAAAATTAAATGGCAGGAATTTTTATCAAAAAAATGATCACACAATTCGGGCAGCAAAACGAGAAAATTTCAGAAAATGAAAAATTGTTTACGTTAGTGTGAAATGTTTTTGCTACAAAATATTTATCACTCAATTCGGACACAGTCCCACAGATTATCATTAACTCGAACTTATAACGAAAAAAATATTAATTGTGTTTAAAAAACGTTGAATGTTGCTTAATGTAAGTAGAAAATTTATTCACAGGTCAACATTTGATATGAAACGAAACACTTGGAATGCTATGGTTAGGGGTTTTCGGGTCGCTGATTACGATGAGCGAGTTGGTTAACCTTCATCACATCAGGTTCAAGGTCATTTGAAAATCGAAGTGTTTTAATAATGTCTTACGGATGTTTTCGAGGTCCCGGAGTACGATTCCGTAGTTTGTTTGACCTTCCGCCTTTGTTAAATGTCATTTGAAGGTCATTTG